>MU787280.1:118218-142564 GCA_026770625.1 Nicotiana glauca
CCAAAAATAGTCAAAAAGCCCCTCGGGCATCAGTAAAACAATAATACTCAGCTCAAATGATTGTTCAAATATTAGTTAAAACTCCAAGTTTGAGTAAAATATAGCTGAGTTCATAAACAGTGTAATTCACATGGACTGAATTCAAATAATATTTCAAATAGTGAAGGAAACAGTGATGATAGTTCATAAAGAGTTCAAACAATCGGCAATAAGCCCCAAGTATGGCAATGAGCTCAAGTCATAATGATAACAACAAATCATTTGCAAATACGCGGTAAAAATCAACAACTGGGATGGACCAAGTCACGATCTCCAACGGTGCTCTACCCCACGCTCAGGTCCAGCGTGCAAGTTACTAAGATATGCAAATCCGGGGTTTTAAACCCTCAGGGTATCATTTACAAGTATTACTCACCTCGAACCGGTGCAATCTCTAGCTCGCGATGCCTTTGTCCCTCAAATCGGCCTCCACGCGCGTCGTATCTAACAAATCAGAGCGAATACATCACAATATGCTAAGGGAACAATACCCTCAATCGAAAACAATCGAGAAATAGCAAAAATCTCGAACTAGCAAAACCCGAGCCCCGGACCCACTTCTCGAAAAAATACAAAATTTACATTACCGGATTTCCCGTCTCGCCACGATTCCATACATACCAAGAACTCCCAAATCCGAGCTCAAATGACCTATCAAATCACAATTTGAAATATCAAAAACTCAAGCCCTAGCTTTACCCTTTTTGATGAATGGCTAGCATACGAATTGAAATTGCCAACCTTGTTTCTCCCATCTTCCACAAGAATCCTCGAGAAGCAGCAACCAAATCATATCTAATAACAGCTGAAGGACAAAAATAAGAATCGTTCGAAGCATACGGAGGTAGGACCCAAATGTTCGTTGCATTTCCAGCTTATACTCAAATGCACCATCAAGTTCACGTAAAGCTGATGAATCATAATCCTTGGGTAATTCCTTACAAATTTGCAGGTCAATCAATGACAACATGAATGCTTTAGTGTACGTAAGCCTGGAATCTTTTAAAATATCCGTAGTAGTTCTCTCTGATTCCAACCGCTCTCCTGAGCTGTGTTCTTCAATTTCCACACTCATTCCGAAGTCGTTGCTCAAATTTTTCAGTGAGTACAAGTTCGTAAAACTATAGCCCCTACCTCCACAGTTTCCGCCTGTAATTTCCGCTACAACTTCCAAAAATAAGAGACTTATCAAATTGAACAATTGGAACCGAATCAAGTCTTCTGAAAAGCTAATGTGATGTATATGTTCTATAAAAAGCTCTAGCTATTGCACATTTATATCAGAATGTACCAATGTAGAAGAAAGAGATTAAAAGACTTGATTTGAGAAAATAAGTGGAACTCCAGGTGAATATGTGGAGATGATTACATATTCACATTGTTTTGCACTTTTGCTATTACACAGATGTGAAGTTTTTGCAAGGGTTAAAAATATAACGTGTACTGTTCTTATACTATAAGTGGAAAGAAGACTGCAGAGCAAGAAAAGAAAGCAATGACCGCCCGAAACTCACCCGAGGCTCTCGAGACCTCAACCAAACATGCTAACATATCCCATAATATCATTCAAACTTGTTCCAACCTTCGAAACACTCAAAACAACA
The DNA here is from genome assembly GCA_026770625.1 of Nicotiana glauca. Classification (NCBI taxonomy): domain Eukaryota; kingdom Viridiplantae; phylum Streptophyta; class Magnoliopsida; order Solanales; family Solanaceae; genus Nicotiana; species Nicotiana glauca. The sequence goes on from MU787280.1 coordinate 119,862, forward strand.
TCAAATTTCAACTTCGCATCGGATTCAAGCCTAAGTTTTCTAAAAACTTCCGAAACACGCTTTTGATAAAAAAACGAACCAAACCACGTCCGAATGACCTAAAATTTTGCGCGCACATCCCAAATGATATAACGAAGCTACAGTAACTCTCGGAATTCCATTCCGACTCCCGGATCAAAATCTCACCTATCAACCGGAATTCGCCAAAATACTAACTTCGCCAATTCAAGCCTAATTCTACACCGGACTTCCGAAATAAATTTCGATCACACTTCTAAGTCACAAATCATCTCCCGGAGCTAACCGAACCATCGGAATTCATATACGAGCCCTCTAACACACAAGTCAATTTCAGGTTGACTTTTTCCAAAACAAGTCTTCCTTAAAGAGACTAAGTGTCTCATCTTCTACCAAAACCAATCCACATCAAACCTAACACACCAAATATTGATAATGAAATATGAAGAAACATAAAATGGGAAAAATAGTACAGTAACACATGAGACGACGGGTCGGGTCGTCACATTTTGGGTTTTAATTTAGCATTTCATAAAAATCAGAAAAATTTAAAAAAGTGAATAAAATAAATACAAAATAAACAAAAGAAAGAAAGAAAAGAAAAGAAAATCATTAAAAGAAAACAATTAAAAGAGTAGTCTTGATAAATGCCCGAATTGGGCCATGTAATTAAATCCTACCCAACCCAAACATATCCCAGTCCACAGCCCAAACCCCCGTCCCTAACCCGATCCGTTTTGTTTTTGTAACCAAACGACGTCGTTTCCTGGAATTGAGCATGGCCCTTGATTGTTGGTCTAATGGACGGGAACATCCTAGGTTAATTGATATATAATTGTCCGAAAACCCTACCCCCCTTCTATCGTCGTCTCCATGCATCCATAGACCAGGCCCTGTAACGCCGTCGCCGGAAATCGCCCACGGCGGCGGTCCGTCTCCAAACCACCCCAAATCTACACCCTGAGATCCCCTCGTCCCCTCTTTCCAAATCTGTAAATAGTTTCCCTCAAACATACCCGGAACCCGTCGAATATTCGATTGAAGCTTTTCCGGCCAAGACTCAAGGTCCTCCAAACCACTTCAAATTAACACCATAAGACCGTTGTGACCTCCTCTATCAAAACCCCCAAAGCTCCGTCCCTCGAATCTGACTGGAACCCCTTCGAATACTAAATTGAAGTTTTCCGCCCAAAACCATAATTACTCCAAACTACTCCAAATTGATACCACATGGTCCCCTGGCTTCCCTCATGAGGAATTAAGCGTCAATAGCACTCAATTCCCACCGGAGATGGCCGGATTTGAACTTTGAGAGCTAGCTGGAGTTTTGAACTCGAGTCAGTGAGTTCCCCAATTTTCTTCTCTTTTTCCTTTTTCTGGCGTTAATTTATTTGTCATGACTGTTTGGCTTCTTGATTACATACTAATTTTGGTTGTTAATAAGTGCTAATCCTAAAATCAATAAGTCCTCTTCAATTATGTTTCAATTTCGTTCAATAGTTGTTTCATTCTGATCTTATCATTGTTTTAATTTCTAGTTTAGTTTCGTTTGATTGGTTTAAACTTGCCTTGGTAATTCTAGGTATTAGCTTAATTGTTGTTTGAATCCGTCCTAATACATGTTACAATTTATAATTCTAATTGATTTTGTCTGGCCATTGTTTGATTTGTTAGTTTTGATCAGTCAGTTTAATTTAGTTTAAATTCATTAATTGCATTAGTAATTCCATACTCAAGGATTAATTTAAGTTTTGTTAGTGTTTTTGTTTAGCTCCTTGGGCTCAGTAATTTCAGATAGATAAGGGGTAGTTTAGGCATTTCTGACAAAGGAATATTGTAGTAACTAAGAATGAACTTCCTAGAAGCTTCTAAATGGGGGCTTCTAGGTAAATTGCAAAAGATAAGTGTACTAACTTGGGTAACAAGTTAATAACTAGAGGATTAAACTGAAAATAAGTGAGTGACTAATATGTAACACTAAAATCTGAAGCTGCACCTCATTGTGCCTATAAAATGGCATTCTCATGCCTTGAATGACAAGTTGGAAGCCCCAAAAATCCCCCCCCCCCGAAACCTCTCCTACATACCTCTAAATTTGAATTTCAAACCAAAAGAAAAGGAAATCTGAGTTTTGATAGTCGAAACTCTCTCCTAGATCTTAGTTTTCTAAAAAAAAAAAAAAATTCCAGTAGAAAATCTCCAAAAAATACATAGGAGTTATAGAAAATCAAAAACAATACTGTTACATTGCATTTCTAGGTGAAATTTGAGTGCTCGGCATTGATTTTCACTTCTTCTTGTTGCTGAAACTGTTTTGTAGTTTACTTATTCTGCTCTTGGGTGTATTCGAGTTCAATTGAGTCTGTTTTTGGTTGTTTGTTGTTGCTGTTGGTGTTATTCATCAAGTGTGTTAGTTTGCTGGGTCATTGCTGGGTTATATTGGTGGTGTTTTGGTTTTGAAATCTTCCTGGATTGATGATTCTGTTATTCTGAGTGGTTTGCTACTACTAACCTCTCGTGCCTGTTTTTCTATTTCAAATTTAGGTACACACTTGAATCTCTGTTGTAACTCCGATCTTGAAAAATGAAATAAAACTGCCCGCTTGTTTGATCCTGAAATATGCCTGCTCGATTGTTATACACTAGTAGTTAAACAGATATTGGATGTAATTGTTTAGCGTAGTTAAGTGTTGAGTTGTATGTGTATAAACTTTGGACTGTTTTTGTAGCTTGTGGACTGTAGGATTGATAAATGGATTTGTATTAATTTGAATTGCCCGGGACTGTTTCGTGCTTCTGTATTTAGTTAATGATGACATGAATTGCTTAAGTAGAGTTGATTTAGTTAGAACTAGTTGCTTACTTCGCTTTAATTAGGTAATAAGCAGTGACACAAATGCATTCTATTAGTTGAGCATGTAGTAAGCTTTAGTTTAGATTAGTAGCACTAAAACTTGTTTTACAGTTTAAAAAGGAGTGCTCATTCGTAATCATCGGTATATTGTCTAATACACAACTCACAGGTTTTCCCTTTTCTGGTATCAATTTGGGAGAGTCACGAAGCAGCTCAATAACCATGCCCAAAAATGAATTTCAATAAGTTTCAGCACTAAGATTTAGCACGTCAATTTGGTTAACCATATTTGAATAAAGTGAGTAGTGTTACAATTTGACAAAATAACTGAAAGTCCCAGTAGTCAATTGGGAAGACTGATTAGGCCGTCCAAATTAACAGCGGCCCACATTTGTCATTCACCCTTCTGAGTCTGTTTTGGAGATCCAAACGTGACGGCATGTGTCACTATTGGATCTAGGCTCTAATGTGTTCGAAAGGGGACATTCTTCCTGAAGTTAATTGTTTTGTATTCTTTTGTTTTGAATTAGTTTTGAAACCCCAAAAATGTTGAAGCCTCTGAATTATGTTAAGGTCATTAGCCTTGATTTTGTAACATAAATGTGGCCTTATAAGTTCGGTAGCGGATCCAAATTAAGAGGTTCTTCTTTTTGTTTGAATCCGGACTTGAACTTGAATTTCGAATTTCATAATGCTAATCAATTAGGATTTTTCCTTTTATTATTAGAGACATAATTAAATAGAAAATTGTAGTTTGCTTTAGGATTGGCCTTTAAAATAATAAATGAGATGATTCGCTAAACAAAGCACATAAATTGCGGAGCCCTCAATAAATATTGTATTGAAATACTTAGATTTCGGGATGGGCCGTTTAGCGAATTTCACGACTTTCCCCAAATATAACAACGCGCTAGTCATTTTAGGCGCGTATTTTAATAATATTACCTTCCTAAACTCGGGTGCACATTTATGTGACCCAAATCCAAATCTCAACGAAGTCGAAATGTGTCAACAACTACAGGTGCATTTATGTGACGTGGTTCGAGACACGTTTTCACGACATTGCAATTCTCGTTAAAATAATAATAAATGCGGTTTACGGTTAAAAAGCACATAAGCTAAAATATATTTTGAAATCAGATAAATCCAAATATAACGGTTGAGCGACCGTGCTGGAACCACAGAAACCGGGAATGCCTAACACCTTCTCCCGGGTTAACAGAATTTCTTAATCTGATTTCTGGTTCGCGGACTGTTAACAGAGTCATAATTTCCTCGGTTCGGGATTCAACCGGTGACTTGGGACACTATTAATCTTTCAAGTGGCGACTCTGAATGTTAATAATAAATCCCGTTCTGATTGTCCTTTAAGTAGAAAAACTCCTTTACGCCCTTGCCGGTGTAGTAAAAAAGGAGGTGTGGTAGCTCTGGCGACTCTGCTGAGGACATGAACCGAGAACTTTTGGTTCAGGGTTCAAGAATTCGAGCTTAAAATAATTGTTGTATTTGACTTTGTTTATTATCTGATATTTTTACATGTTGGGCTTAATGTGCAAAATGATGCTTTTACCACTTTGATATTATTTGAACTGTACATATAAACTGTTACGAAACCCTTCTCTTCTTAGCTTCGGGGATGTGCTCGATGGTCGAGACTCCCTATTCTGTTAGTGTCATACCTTGAAATAAGAAAGAGGCTCGGACAAGTTACTAAGCCAGATGATCTTTCGGGTCCCCGGTACGTAGCCCCCTCGTCGACTTGAATTGTCCGCTTGGGTACACCGTCTAGAACAAATACTCAGGTTTTAAACCTATAATAACTCAGCCTCATGCCGGATCCCTAGTAGGAACGTTTGTTTGCATCATGTGCATTTTGACTTGGGGGACTCAACACATGGGTTGGGTCCGTCTAGGACAGGTGTACCGAAAATAACATATCATCTTTATGCATACTATGTGCTTCAATGTTGCATTTATTCAAGGGAAAAATGGTCATTTGGCAGACCAATGATAGTTGAGGGTAAATGAAAAAATGAAGAGGAAAAAATGAAAAAAAAAAAGAAAAAGAAAAAGAAAAAGAAAGAGAGAGTGAAGTGTGAAAATAAAGCAAGTAGGGCCCAATTATATTTTTTGTTACGTTTTTATTAAGAAAAAGACAAAAAAAATACATGAAAAATTCAAAAAGATTTTGTACTTTTTATCATTTTTCAAACAATCAAATGTAAAAAAAAAAGGAAAAAAGAAAATCCAAAAAGAGTTGGCATGTTTCGTCATTTTCAAGGAAAAGACAAAAAAAATATTTTCTTTAAGTTAGTTGTTTTGTTTAATTTTTCGCCTGTATCCAATCTGCCCGAACTACGCGAACCTGATTTTCGTCTCCCAGGGCGGGATACGTAGGCAACCCACATAGGGTCCGGTCTTCCTAGTAAATTTTAGGTTCTTGGCTTTGCGGGGTCTTAGCCAAATTTTACACTTCTAGCCACCTTTTGACTAAATAAGTAATTTTGCAAAATAATCGCAACCATGTTTTGCATGTGTCTAATAGGGAATGTTATTGTCTCACCTAGTATTGGTTTGAGTTTTTGTTTTCATATAGGTGTGGATTTGCTTGTCGGGGTTTGAGCATGGCAGATACCCTAGGACCGCTGCATTTAGGAGTTGCTTAAGGAGATTTATTTTATTTTTAGTTATTTTTGAGTATGTTTTTTTATGGCGTCTTTTACTCTCTAGTTTTGTACAGTAACGTCAAGTTTTTTGTTATTTTGTAAAGGCATGGTATAATTCAAAATCCAGAAAAAAAGATGTTGCATTTTATATTTTCGTTATAAGTTTTCTTTATAATACTAATTCTATAAATAAAAAATTGAGCTTGTTTTCCTTTAGGCAATTAATATCTAGGACTTAAAATGAATTGTTTTTATGTTTTCTTTAGTATATTAGGACCAAAATTTAAAAAAATATAAAAAAAAGAATTTTCTTTTAGTACTTCTTGAAAAGCTTTTTTTAAGGTGTTAATTTCAAAATCCAAAAGATTTTCTTTTGAGATGTTTCTTTGGAAAATTAATGAAAAATAAAAAAATTCTTTTTATTCTCATTAGAACTTTAGGATATTGTACATAAAAAAAAAAAATACTTTATCTTTTGTTTATCATTATAATTTCTGCTTGAGGCAATCAAACTTAAAATCCAAAAAATATATATTTTGTTTTATGTTTTTCATTGCTTGTTTCGAAATATTGCGTCGGGGTATCAAATAAAGATTCAAAATATGTTTCTGTGGTTTATTCTTTAGATTTCCTTCTTAAAAAAAAAAAAAAAAATATATATATATATATATTTTTTTTTCTAGGATTTTTCCTTAATAGAGTATTTGTTTCAAAAGAAAAAAGGAGAAGAAAACATGCCCGTTAAGCTTGAGTTTAGAATAGGTCATAGAATATTAAGTCTAGAAAAATTCAAAAAAAGATAATTTGCTTCTTTCATTTCTCTTTTCTCATTAGAGTAGTCATTAAGGTAAAAAAAGGAAAGAAAAAAAAAGAGAAAAAAGAAAAGAGAATGTTGGTTTGTTTACTTTATTCATGTTTTCCAGAACTACGTAAAGATGTGATTCATGCGGGGTCATGATACGTAGGCAACCTACATAGGGTTCGATCGAATTATTTTTTTAATTATATTATTATTAAAAGAAAAAAAAGAAAAAGAAAAGAAAAAGAAAAAAGGGGAAAAAAGAAAAAAAAACAAAGAGGTGAAATCATAGGATGTGAAAATGAGAGGAAAGAAAAGAGTGATAATTAGAAGGAAAAAGAGAAAGGAAAAATAAGCAAACAAGTGCTAGAAAAACAAAGAAAAGAGAGGTTGAAATGAGCAAATTGGGATGATGCCAACTGACCTTTGTACCCTCAAAGTCATTTTAGAACCGATAATTGTGGCTAGGTGCATTGCATGCAAAGTGAGATTATCTTATGATAAATGCCCTAATACTAACGTGATGGCTTCATTTTATTGTACCCATAGCAGAAAGGTGGTTGGTTTGTGATTTTTAAAGTGGTAACGCTTCTCCACGACACAAAGTCGAAAGGCAATAGCAGACAACAACAGAACTGGGTTGGTTGATATGGGTGCCCGAAAGCATTTGGTTGAACACAACACTGGTTTGGCTGATGAAGCAAGGATGTTAAGACAACACATCATGGACATGTATCAGGCATGGATGAATGGGAAGTCACCACCCCCGCTACCACCTGGCCTCTTAAACTCTACCTTTATCCAAGCTTTGGCACTTTCCAACCACCCTAGCAGCTCCATCAGTCTTCCTCCAATTACCTCTCCCCAAAATTGCCCTCCTATCATATCCACTATTCCCGACAATGGACACCTACTCAAAGCTCCTGATGCCCTATATTACCCTTCAGAGGTTGTCCACAAGGTTCCTAATTCATACAAGCAGGGCCCGCTGGATGAGCCTCATGTTTAAAATGAAAAGATCACAAGAAGAGAAGGGTGAGATGGGATGCCCAGAAGGCTGAAAGGCACAGAACAGTCTTTTAAAAAAACAAACAAAGAACGGTAGACCATGGTAGCATGGCTTGCAAAGAATTGTGTGTGTTCCCTGACGTTTGCCTGCCTGTGGGATTGAAAGTGTCAAATTTTAACTTGTAGAGATCCGGTATCCCATATGAAGGTTTATTGTAATGAAATGAGGAGTGTTGGAGAGAAAGATGACTTGATGATGGCATAGTTCAGTGAAAGCCTAACTGGGGCAACTTTGGACTGGCATGGTCGTCAAAATGTCGATAAGTGCCTTACATTGGGTGACATAGCTCAAGACTTTGTCTGATACTTTCAATGCAAATCAACTGTTACCCCAGACCGCTCCCGCTATCTAAGATGGAAAAGAAGCCGGAGGAAAGCTTTAGGGAGTTTGGGCTTAGTTGGAGAGAAACAAAGGCAGAAAGGTAATTTCACGCCCATCGGAGAATCCTATACAAGCTTGTTTGAAAAGTTAAAGCATTTTGGCCTCATTGAACCGCTACTCGGCTATACGCCGGACCCATATGCAAAATGATTTGATCCTACTATGCGTGCATGTACCATTCTAATGTCCAGGGGCATAGCATTGAAGATTGTCGCTCTTTGAAAAAGTAAATAGGGAGAATGATTCAAAAAGGGGTAGTTGTGGTCAATGACAGTGACAGGGAGCATGTGAATCCTCTTGGGAACTTGTTGATTAAAGATGATAATCGTTTTGGCAGTATTGATGGGAAACTCAATGGCTAAGATGTCGTGCTTGGTAATTGGGAAGACGCTCCATTTCTTAGTCAGCCGCAGTGGAGTTTGGTGGTTTATTTTGTTGTCATTTCTGTTGTCTGGGTTATTTCAGGGTTGTAATCCGGATATTGTCTTGTGACTCAAACCCTTCTATCCTTTCATTTTGCCTGTTTTATTTAGTCGTAGTAACTCGTTTAGTGCTGTCTAGGTTTGTTCCAGGGTTTTAACCCTAGTCTAGTTTGCTTGTCTTGTTGTTCGAAGCGTTCCATCGCCTGTTTGGTGCAATTTCTTGTTTTATGTTATTTCTAGCAATTTTCTTTTATTTAGTTCTCTTTTCTTTCTACAAGTCTTTTAATGCTGGTTCTAGTGATATGACATGCACACATAATTCTCAGCCTAGTTTTAAAAGTTAGTTTAGTCATGAGGCAATAAAATAATGTTGAAGACGTAGGGACATTTCACATCGAGATCATTTGAAGCCCGAACCATGTAAAACTGGGGCATATAGAACATAAAGAAACCCTAAAGGCAAATTTGCCAAATTGTCAGGGGCCGTTCGTGGTAAGGAGAGTGAGAGTGTTGTCCAATGGTGTTTTGTATTCAACAGATGTAAAAGGCGAATGTGTGGATATGGTTATTAATTCGGGTGCAATCAAAAGATGTTACGTATGTTTTCCTCAGTTTGTTTAATTGTGTAGTTTGTACTTGGCATGTTTTGGAGACTGGGATGACGAAGGTATTTTGTTCTGCTATCTAAATACTTTATCCTTCGTTGCCCCATTTGAGCCTTACTCAGTTTCTTTCGTACCCCTCTTTCGGAATCAGCAACAAAGATTATAAACACAAGCGTGGAAGATAAGTAAAGGAAAAGAGAAAATAAAAGAATGGAAAAAAAGAAAAATAAAATAGAAGAAAAATAAAAGAGAAGAAAAAAGAAAAAGAAAAACATCAAAAACAACAAAACAACAAAAGAGAAAATGAAGAAAGAAAAAGAAAAAGAAAAGAGAAACCACAACGACAAAGCAATTCATATGGCATGAACTACGTTTGACTTGATTCCGAAAGGATACGTAGGCAGCCTCTCTCTGAGGTTCAGTCATACCAAAATAAAAATTCAAAAATCCCCAAAAAAGAAATTGGGGCAGAAGTTATGGCTGTTGTGAGAAATCTGATTCCGAAAGTTGTAATTTTGAACCCATGTTGAATTGTTTTGAGCCTTTGATACCCTTTCTTTCTAACCCTATCCAAAAACCTACATTACAGTCCAAAGAAAGACCTTCCGATCAGTTTTCGAGAGATGGCAAGTCAAGCGAGTAGAGGTGAATCATATCAGGGGCAACACTCCGGTCCAAACAAGGAAAATGAAAATGAGAGGGTCTCACTGTTGAAAACCCTCACGGGAATTGTAAGGTGATGAAAGCTAAGAGAAATCAAAAATGAGAGAGTCTTATTGGTGAAACCCCTCACTGGCACCATAAGGCGATGGTGAGTTGAGAAAAAGACCAAAATGAGAGAGGCTTGGTAGTGAAAACCCTTCGGGCACTACAATTCGAATAAGGATTATGAATCAGATTGGATAAGCAGAGCATTGAAGGCCAGTTTGACGGCGAAAAGGGTACGACCAGAGCTGAACATCAGATTTTCTTAACAGAATAGGCTGCATGTTCATGTCATGGTCATTAGAGTTGGTATCCACATCCGATAGGTTTCTACTTTGTAGTTTTCTTGTTAAAAATTATCTCTTCCCATTGTCCTCTACTTTGTTCCTTTTGTTTTGTTTACTTCCTCCTCTTAAGTCTATTTGGTCATAACAAGTAAGAAATGACTTCAAAATCTGCCACCAAGCTTTCCAATTGAACAAAACGGGATCTGGTGAACACATCGAAGTGTCAAGTCAGGAAAGAACAGCAGGCACACTGAATTGGCAACAATCAACATGCTTTGGGATTCATGTGAAATACTAGGGTTTGGTACGTATCAATTCACGGACAATACTACAGATGGAGGGTGTTAGGTGAACGAATCAAAGGTATTTTCGGTGAAACATGAAAGGTTTGGTACATATCAATTCAAGAACAATGAAACAAGATGGAGGGTGTTTGGTGAACGGATCAGAGATATTCTCTGTGTCAAGGGTAACCAAAGAAAGTGGTTAGTCAATAAACAAGCCAGTTCTTCGAGTGGGAATCAGTTATCGTGACAAGTGAAGGAGCAACAGACCTCAAGGCCGAGGCCAGCGATTAAGTCAAGAAAGAACAGCATATACACGGAGTAGGGGCAATGGGTGTGCTTTGGGATTCATGTGAGACACAAAAATTGGAGAGGTGTCAGTTCATGCAATGCAACTAGAGGATATTGGGTCTGAACGGAGAACAAGTATTTTATGTGATGAGGACGACAGAGAAAGGGGTTAGTCCATAAACAAGCAAGGTCTTCGAGTGGAAATCAGTCATCATGGAAAGTGAAGGAGCAATCCCCCTCAAAGTTCAAGGCCACAAACCAACCACCACATTTTAAACTGACAAGATTTTTCTTTGATTGAAACAGGGGCATAAAGTTTTCGTTGGTGTTGGAGAAACCCCCCTTAGGGGAAAATCAAGCACCAAAACATGTTTGACCATAAATTCTCAGGACCCTCCTGGGAAATGGGACAGTTTAAATTTCAAAACAATCATGAGTAGCATAATTTAGCATAAATGTTCCCCAAAGGAATGTAAATTGGCTCCAAAGTTTGCATGTTTAAGACAGGATTCAGTTAAAATTTTCAGGACCCTCCCGGATAATGGGACGTAGTTTTAAGTTGGCTTAGATAACAAGATATAGAGGAAGTCGTACCTTCAGTAGATATAGCTTAGGGTAAAAATTAACTAGAAGTTGTCAGGACCCTCCTGGATAATGAGAAGTAGTTTAAGACCTTTTAGATAACAAACATAGTGGGAGTAATGCTTTTAGAAGGTATAACTTAGGTTCGTAATTGTTAGGAGTTGTCAGGACCTCCCTGGATAATAAGACTTAGATTTCAAATTCTTATGATAGTTGGTAGAATAATTCAGTTTAACACTCACCCATGTGCCCAACCACCAAACTGGGGAAGAAATTGTTCTTTGTTTTGTCTATTTTTGTTGAAATCAGGTGCCCACCTGGAAAACAAGGGAATACATTTCAAGTTCAACAATCAGGCACCCACCTACAATGGAATATATTTCAAGTTCAGCAATCAGGCGCCCACCTGGAGAACAAGGGAATACATTTCAGATTCAGCAATAAGGCGCCCACCTGGAGAACAAGGGAATACATTTCAAGTTCAGCAATCAGGCACCCACCTGGAGAACAAGGGAATACATTTCAAGTTCAGCAATCAGGCGCCCACCTGGAGAACAAGGGAATACATTTCAAGTTCAGCAATCAGGCACCCACATGGAGAACAAGGGAATACATTTCAAGTTTCAGCAATCAGGCACCCACCTGGAGAACAAGGGAATACATTTCAAGTTTCAGCAATCAGGCACCCACCTGGAGAACAAGGGAATACATTTCAAGTTCAGCAATCGGGCGCCCACTTGGAGAACAAGGGAATACATTTCAAGTTCAGCAACCAGGCGCCCACCTGGAGAACAAGGAAATACATTTCAAGATCAGCAATCAAGAGCCCACCTAGAGAACAAGGGAATACATTTCAAGTTTCAGCAATCAGGCGCCCACCTTGAAAACAAGGGAAGTACAATTCAAATTTTATCTTTCAAGTTTTTAATATAACGCGCCCAGTCATCAAACTGGGGCGGAAAATTTTCTTTGTTTGTCTATTTTATTGAAGTCAGGCGCCCACCTGGAGAACAAGGGAATACATTTCAAGTTTAGCAGTCAGGCGCCCACCTGGAGAACAAGGGAATACATTTCAAGTTCAGCAGTCAGGCGCCCACCTGGAGAACAAGGGAAGTAGAATTCAAATTTTAGCTTTCAAGTTTTTGATATTTGATAACATGATGTGCCCAGCCACCAAACTGGGGCAAATTTTTTTGTGTGTTTGTCTATTTTGTTGAAGTCAGGAGTTCACCTGGAGAACAAGGGAATACTTTTCAAGTTCAGCAATCAGGAGCCCACCTGGAGAATAAGGGAGTACCTTTCAAGTTCAGCAATCAGGAGCCCGCCTGGAGAATAGAGGCATGTATTTCATGTATTTGGTCAAGCATCACTCGGAGGAATGGAAAAACATCTTCGATTGCAATGCAAGGCAACAACGCAAGAATTCCATCAGAAGAATACAAGTTCAAGGCAACACAAGAGCAAGTTTGAAGACATAGATCGGACCTTTTTATAATGCATAGATTATAGCTTAGGCTAGATTTTTTTTATTTTGACACGGTGTAATAAGGAGTTCAGCGAGCAGTAGCAACAGCAACATCAGTGAAATCACAGCTCCTGGTAGTCTCAGTTACCAAACCTTCCAGAACTACACTGACCTGATTCCTTTTTAGCATATGTAGGCAACCTTTGAAGCAGGGTTCAGTCAGACAACTTTCAAAAATGCTTCATACGGAAGGGCAAAAATCGCTCGTATCCGCTCACTTATCTTTGCCCGAGAACTCTTCGTGTTCCCGAGCAAAGAGGGGCAGCTGTGAGCACGTGATTTTTGCCATATATGAATTATTCCTAGAAATTCAAACAAAATGATTTCTTTCATTATTTTACAATTTTGTGAATTTTGTGTTAATGATTTGAATTTTTATTCATATGAAAAATATAAAAATACACTTGGCATTTGTTTAGGATTTAATTTTATAATTTAGAATTAATTAGTAGTTAAATTATTACAAAAATAAAGAAAATAATAAAATGGTCTTTTTTGCATTTTAAATTTGTTTAGTTTGTATTTAAATAAGGAATTTGTGTAATTGGAAATTAAGAGATATAATTTTAGGGTCAATTTGGTTTTGGTTTTGGTTTTTAATTTAGCATTTTATAGAAATCAGAAAAATATAAAATAGTGAATAAAATAAATACAAAATAAACAAAAGAAAGAAAGAAAAGAAAAGAAAATCATTAAAAGAAAACAATTAAAAGAGTAGTCTTGATAAATGCCCAAATTGGGCCATGTAATTAAATCCCACCCAGCCCAAACATATCCCAGTCCACAGCACAAACCCCCGTCCCTAACCCGATCTATTTTTTTTTGTAACCAAACGACGTCGTTTCCTGGAATTGATCATGGCCCTTGATTGTTGATCTAATGGACGGGAACATCCTAGGTTAATTGATATATAATTGTCCGAAAACCCTATCCCCCCCTTCTATAGTCGTCTCCATGCATCCACAGACCAGGCCCTATAACGCCGCCGCCGGAAATCGCCCACGACGGCGGTCCGTCTCAAAACCACCCCAAATCTACACCCTGAAATCCCCTCGTCCCCTCTTTCCAAATCTGCAAATAGTTTCCCTCAAACATACCCGGAACCCGTCGAATATTCGATTGAAGCTTTTACGGCCAAGACTCAAGGTCCTCCAAACCATTTCAAATTAACATCATAAGACCGTTGTGACCTCCTTTATCAAAACCCCAAAGCTCCGTCCCTTGAATCTGACTGGAACCCTTCGAATACTAAATTGAAGTTTTCCGACCAAAATCCTAATTACTCCAAACTACTCCAAATTGATACCACATGGTCCCCTGGCTTCTCTCATGAAGAGTTAAGCGTCAATAACACTCAATTCACACCAGAGATGGCCTGATTTGAACTTTGAGAGTTAGCTGGAGTTTTTAAGTCGAGTCAGTGAGCTTCCTGATTTTCTTCTCTTTTTCCTTTTTCTGGCATTAATTTATTTCTCTTGACTGTTTGGCTTCTTGATTACATACTAATTTTGGTTGTTAATAAGTGCTAATCAGAAAATCAATAAGTCCTCTTCAATTTTGTTTCAATTTCGTTCAACAGTTGTTTCATTCTGATCTTATCATTGTTTTAGTTTCTAGTTTAGTTTCGTTTGATTGGTTTAAACTTGCCTTGGTAATTCTAGGTGTTAGCTTAATTGTTGTTTGAATTCGTCCTAATACATGTTACAGTTTATAATTCTAATTGATTTTGTATGGCCGTTGTTTGATTTTAATCTGCATTGTTTGATTTGTTAGTTTTGATCAGTCAGTTTAATTTAGTTTAAATTCATTAGTTGCATTAGTAATTCCATACTCAAGGATTAGTTTAAGTTTTGTTAGTGTTCTTGTTTAGCTCCTTAGGCTCAGTAATTTCAGATAGATAAGGGGTAGTTTAGGCATTTCTGAAAAAGAAATATTGTAGTAACTGAGAATGAACTTCCTAGAAGCTTCTAAATGGGGGATTTTAGGTAAATTGCAAAAGATAAGTGTACTAACTTGGGTAACAAGTTAATAACTAGAGGATTAAACTGAAAATAAGTGAAGGACTAATATGTAAAACTAAAATCTGAAGTTGCACCTCATTGTGCCTATAAAATGGCATCCCCATGCCTTGAATAACAAGTTGGAAGCCCCAAAAATTCCCCCCAAAATCTCTCCTACAGATCTGAGCCTCTAAATTTGAATTTCAAACCTAAAGGAACGGAAATATGAGTTCTGATAGTCGAAACTCTCTCCTAGATCTTAGTTTTTAAAAAAAAAAACCAAAAACAAACAAAATCCAGTAGAAAATCTCCAAAAATACATAGAAGTTATATAAAATCAAAAACAATAATGTTACATTGCATTTCTAGGTGAAATTTGAGTGCTAGGCATTGATTCTCACTTCTTCTGGTTGCTGAAACTGTTTTGTAGTCTACTGATTCTGCTCTTGGGTGTATTCGAGTTCAATTGAGTCTGTTTTTGGTTGTTTGATGTTGCTGTTATTCATCAAGTGTGTTAGGTTGCTGGGTCATTGCTGGGTTATATAGGTGATGTTTTGGTTTTGAAATCTTCCTGGATTGCTGATTCTGTTATTCTGAGTGGTTTGTTGCTACTGACCTCTCATGCCTCTTTTTCTATTTCAAATTCAAGTACACATTTGAATCTCTTCTGTAACTCCAATCTTGAAAAATGAAATAAAACTGCCCGCTTGTTTGATCCGGAAATATGCCTGCTGGATGTTGTACACTAGTAGTTAAACAGATATTGGATGTAATTGTTTAGCGTAGTTAAGTGTTGAGTTGTATGTGTATAAACTTTGGACTGTTTTTATAGCTTGTGGACTATATGACTGATAAATGGATTTGTATTAATTTGAATTGCCCGGGACTGTTTCTGCTTCTGTATTTAGTTAATGATGACATAAATTGCTTAAGTAGAGTTCATTTAGTTAGAACTAGTTGCTTACTTCGCTTTAATTAGGTAATAAGTAATGACACAAATGCATTCTGTTAGTCGATCATGTAGTAAGCTTTAGTTTAGATTAGTAGCACTAAAACTTGTTTTACAGTTTAAAAAGGAGTGCTCATTCGTAATCATCGGTATATTGTCTAATACACAACTCACAGGTTTTCCCTTTTCTGGTATCAATTTGGGAGAGTCACGAAGCAGCTCAATAACCATGCCCAAAAATGAATTTCAATAAGTTTCAGCACTAAGATTTAGCACGTCAATTTGGTTAACCATATTTGAATAAAGTGAGTAGTGTTACAGTTTGACAAAATAACTAAAAGGCCCAGTAGTCAATTGGGAAGACTGATTGGGCCGTCCAAATCAACAACGGCCCACATTTGTCGCTCACCCTTCTGAGTCTGTTTTGGAGATCCAAACGTGACGGCATGTGTTGCTATTGAATCTAGGCTCTAATGTGTTCGAAATGGGACATTCTTCCTAAAGTTAATTATTTTGTATTCTTTTATTTTGAATTAGTTTTGAAACCCCAAAAATGCTGAAGCCTCGGAATTATGTTAAGGTCATTAGCCTTGATTTTGTAACATAAATGTGGGCTTATAAGTTCGGTAGAGGATCCAAATTAAGAGGTTCTTCCTTTTGTTTGAATCCGGACTTGAACTTGAATTTCGAATTTTATAATGCTAATAAATTAGGACTTTTCATTTTATTATTAGAGACAAAATTAAGTGGAAAATTATAGTTTGCTTTAGGATTGACATTTAAAATAATAAATGAGATGATTCGCTAAACAAAGCACATAAATTGCGGGGCCCTCAATAAATATTATATTGAAATACTTAGATTTCGAAATGGGTCGTTTAGCGAATTTCACGGCTTTCCCCAAAGATAACAATGCGCTAGTCGGTTTAGGCGCATATTTTAATAACATTACCTTCCTAAACTCGGGTGCACATTTATGTGACCCAAATCCAAATCTCAACGAAGTCGAAATGTGTCAACAACCACGAGTGCATTTATGTGACGTGGTTCGAGACACGTTTTCACGACGTTGCAATTCTCGTTAAAATAATAATAAAAACGGTTTACGGTTAAAAAACACATAAGCTAAAACATGTTTTGAAATCAGATAAATCCAAATATAACAGTTGAGCGACCGTGCTAGAACCACGGAACCCGGTAATGCCTAACACCTTCTCCCGGGTTAACAGAATTTCTTACTCGAATTTCTAGTTCGCGGACTATTAACAGAGTCATAATTTCCTCGGTTCGGGATTCAACCGGTAACTTGAGACACCATTAATCTCCCAAGTGGCGACTCTGAATCTTAATAAAAATCTCGTTCCGATTGTCCTTTAAGTGGAAAAATCCTTTACGCCCTTGCGGGTGTAGGAAAAAGGAGGTGTGACATACTCAATAGTGATTTAAATGTCTTATCAAATTATGATTAAAAAATACCTAAAATCACATTACAAATTGTATTATATAAATGAATTAATGATACTATGAGATGTTTATTATGAAATACTTAACTTGGGATACGACGTCTAGCACCCATATAGCATGTTTGGCTAAACTTCTAAAATCAACTTATTTTGAGAAGCATTTTTTAAGTATTATTTTCAAAAGTACTTGTGGTGATAAATAGTTTATGTTTGGTTTTCTCTCTCTCTCTCTCTCTCTATATATATATATATATGTGTGTGTGTGTGTGTGTGTGTGTGTATGTTATTAAAAGCACAAAGCACCTTAGCGAAATGTCGTTCACCATTTTTACCTTTTAAAAATAGATTTCACACTAGGCAAAATAGTCATTTAATTATTTTTCTAATATTCATTGAAATCTGGTAATTAAATTATTATTTTTATAATAAACTACATAATAAATTTTCCTAAAATCATAACCTGATATTTTAATATCAAGTGCTAATAACACAATTACTAACTACTACAATTTGTCAATATTCAATAATATTACTGGGTATGTTGTTGTTATATCCATCTGTCCCAAAAAATGATAGTAACTAGCTAGTGGATTAGTTGAGTCATAATAGATGGTATTTTTTATTATATAAAATACAAAGTTTTGGGTAATTTTTAAAATTATTAAAAAATTCAACGGTAATATTTTGAGCCAAAAACATGTCTAGAGCTAGTTTTGGGATTTGGAAATTATATTTTTAAAATCTCACAAAATATGAATAAAATCTATAAACAATATGTTTTGCTGGAAAAAAATTAAATTTTTTTTTGCTAATATCTATGGCCAAATGAGAGTTTGGCCAAACTTCTAAAAGTGGTTTTAAGTATATTTTTCTTTAATATACTTTTCAAAAAAGTGCTTTTGGAGATAAGTTTTTTTTCTGCTTCTCCAAAACTATTTTTGTTTTTACTCAAAAGCTTTTATTTTCATTTAAAAGCTTGGCCAAATACTTCAACTTTGAAGAAAAAGAAAAAAAGCAATGGAGAAGCTTGGCCAAGCTTCTCCAAAGCCAAAAGCACTTTTTTTCTTCAAAAAAAGTATTTTTATTTTTAAAATTGTAGTGTTTGGCCAATCTTTTAGAAGAATAAAAGTGATTTTCAGGAGAAGCATAAGCGGTTTTGGAGAAGCAGAAAAAAGTAGCTTATCTCCAAAAGTACTTTTTTGAAAACCACTTTTGAGAAAAATACACTTAAAAGTAGTTTTTAGAAGCTTGGCTAAATACAAATTGCTGCTCAGAAGTGCTTTTCAAATCAATTAGTCTAACACAAACTGCTTCTCACCAAAAGTACTTTCGAAAAAAATATTTTTAAGAAAAAAACTTTTCAAAATAAGCTAAATTTTGCAACTTGACCAAACAGGTTATAATAGCCCAAACTCTAGATTGTGCTCTAAAATTCTATTTGTTTAGTAATGTGTTGCATGGATGCATTGTTCGAGTGTGACCTACACTTTTTTTTTCTACTTTGGCGTAAGTGCAATTTGACTCTTTTTACTTTAACTTTATCGTGATAAAAAAATTGAATTTTGGTTTACTTTTATCTATTAAACTCAAATACTATTGGAAATGCGATGTATTCCCAAGCTCCATCAAATAACACCAAATTAACTCAAAAATCAAGGCCAATAATGGCAACTAAGCCATCGTATAATTTCACTATATCAAATGCCATTATGAAAGTGCAAGAAGGGGAGGGGTGAATTGTCGATTTTTCTTTTTGTTGCCAAGTAATTGACTAGTTTGCAAATTAGTCGACTAAAAGTAGAAGCAAGGTAAAAGCTAAAGACATAAGGTAAAGTGCCGAATTTAAATGACACCAAGTATTTTTATATTGATTTGGATTCAATGTGAATCCTACTCTAGTCCCCTTAGGTTGCAAGAAGGTTATATCTTCCAAGCTCCTTCAAAACTTTGTACAAGTATGTTTATGTTATTGCGAACACCAACTACCATTTTGGTTCTAATTAAATACACTTGTTGTAATTTTGATACAATGAATCACCAATATTTTTCTCTCTTTCTTCTCTCTATTAGCTACACATGAGTAAATCACAAATGCTTGCTTAGAGCAGGACAAAGAGCACGGAGTTGGTTCGATCAAAGTATATTGTTCCTCTTTACTGTTGTTTAATATATACACCTTGAGAGATCTGCTTTGATTTAATCGTGGTAGATCTTGATAGATTGCAGTCCCAAGGGAATTGATCCTTGGAGTGAATCAGAATTGGTTCCTTTTATTTGAATTTAAGACCAAACTTTTTCAATTCCCTCTTCTTTTTGTTGTTCTTTTCTTTCTTTAATTAATTAAAAACTTAAACTAAATTCCTAAATCAATTCAAATTGTAAAATTAAGCTAAATATCTAACTATGTAAAAATGATCATTTTTTTGTGATTTTTTTTATTAATAACACAATTAACTCAATGTAAGTAATTCCTAAATGCAAATTGAACCTAAGGTGGCATGAAATTAAAATGTGACACTTTTTATGATTTTTCTATGATTTAAAAAAATTAAAAATATATGAAATGCAACTAAATAAAGAAAAACACATAAAAATCAATTAAAATTATTTTGGTATTTTTAGGAGTTATTTTCATATAGGGCAAAAATCACGTGCTTACACGTAGTTTAACAACTTTCCTTTAAAATGTGTATATTCAATAACTATGATAGGCGAATTCTTAGCCGTCTTGGACTTCTTTAATTTTCGACCTTCCCTTCCTTTCTTCCTTCGCCGGAGTTGTCACGTCTTCAGATATCTTTTTATTCCTTTCTTTTACTCTTTTCTTTCACGTCTTTCTACACATATCTTTGATAGTCTTGCTCGTATTTTTTTGCTCTTGGAATGGTCCTGCAACTAGAGACATATTATTTTTCATTATCGAAGAGATGGTAGTAGAAAGGTGATTAGGGATCATCTAGTCGAAGGACTCTTTGGGAAGGAAAGAAGCATGTAGGAGTACGCTTAATCTATCGATGTTTTTCGTCGGATTCTTTGAAACTTGTATCTAACACTTTCAAGTACCAAAATTGCATGTGTAATCATTCTCTGCAAATAACATTTTGTTTATTCTGTTGGTGCTCAAAATTTGAGTCGCCAACAAAGGATGCTTAGACTCTTCAGGGAAACCAACCTCTTCAATTCTCGTTGTGACATAATATTATGTTGTTGTAGATATACTGTGCGACTTGAGTTGATTAAGCTGAAGGGTTGATTCAGTAGCTTGAATCATTATGATATCGTAGTTCAATCATTTTAGAAAGTATAATATATGCTTCCACTCGAGATTCAAGTGAATCATTGCCAATAGTTGATTGGAACATACAATTCGATAGTTTTCTCTCCCTCGAGTAGTCTCGTAATCTAATAGGTAATTTTGTTGCCCGAAAATTAATTGGTATCAAACAAGATTTATTGCTCTTCGGCCTTCAAGTTCTCAAGGTCCCAAGCTAACAGAAGCCTACTTGAGATCACCAAAGACTGTGACAAGTTAGTCCATGTCAAGACTCGTCGAACAAGCCAAGAACAACTAACACTCAAGACAATATGATTTTTAGAAAAAGTTAACCAAATGAACAAGAAATTACAAGACATACTCGCATAATTCGTATTTTGTATTTCATAATTCATAGCTAGTGTAACTTGCAAAGTGAGAATAAAAAATGGAGGCTTATGCTGAAGACCATATTTAAAGGTTATCTCTAATGCCGGGATGATCTCTCTTAGTGCTCGAGCGAGATAATCAACATGTTTATGGTCTTTACACATATTGCATATATGCTCTCTCCCTTGCTTTTAACTATGTAAAATTCTAAAGTTTATTGGGTTTAAGCTTGTTAGAGCTTAAATATAGTGAATGGGAAATGGAGAAAATAAAATTGTTTTGAATTTCTCTATTTGACAAAGGGACATTGTCCCATATTGGAGGAGAAAAAGAATTTTGATGGGTATATATATATAATTGCACTTCTTCTAGATATTTAAAAGTTGAGAATAAGGTTGTGCATGGATCGGATTAAATCGGATTTAGCACATTTCGGATTGAAATTTTGGATTTCATATTCTACAAAATACAATCCGAATCTGATCCGAATTAATATCGGATCATATTGGATTTTTAAGTTCGAATCAGATAAATATTTTGAATTTTCGGATCGGATTGTACGTGTTATTAAGGCTATTGACAATCTAATCGGTTAATGTATCTATTTTATCTGCTTCTTCTGTGTTTTATGCCAATTCTTGTGGTGGAATCCATTGCATAAACAAAACAAAATATTCATTAATATATTACAAAACTGAAATCCTCAACAAGAATTCATTAATATATTACACAAAAGAGTTTCAAGTTCTAATTTCTAGGGCCATCCCACTCAATCGTGTCTCTCTTTCAAGTTCAGCAACATTGCATTTGACAAAATCGAGAGGATTAATACTCTTAACTCTTAAGAAAACAACTAAATGATTAATTTCACACTTGCAATAAGGAAGAAAAATGCCGAAAGGGATACTTATTTTGTAAAAAGATACATTTTAATAGCAAAAGATGTTAGATTGTATGAAATCGAGAAGAAACGAGGAAGAAATCAGAAACCTAACTTGGGGAAGGAAAGTTCGAAAGAGACGACATTGTTTTGATAATCTGCAAACTAACTCGTTTGTCCTCAAACCCGGAACTAACAATATTTATATACAAGCCCAACTCAAAGTGGGTCAAAACCGGAAGAAGAAAAAGAAAGTCCAAATACACATGTGCAACTGACCTATCTAAAATAATTACAAGACCAAAAGTGACAACCCAAATATAAATCCAACACCCCCTCAAGTTGGAGGGTGGTTGGAAACACCCAACTTGCTCAAAATAGACTTGTTAGTGACCATTGGGATGCTTAGTCAGCATATAAGCCAGTTGCAGTTTGCTTGGAACAAATGATAAGGAAATAAGCACATCTTCGAGTTTCTTGCGGACAAAGTGGCAATCCAATTCTATATGTTTTGTACGCTCATGAAATATCGGATTCCGAGCAATGTAGATAGCAGACTGACTATCACAATGTAAAGGAACTAGAAAAATTGAAGTAACAGAGAGTTCATGTAACAACCAGGTGAGCCAAGCAAGTTCAACAACAACTCGACGCAAGGATCGATACTCAGCGTCGACGGAGGACAAGGCAACTCTCACGACCCGGATTTTCCACCATCAGGCGTCGTGATGGCGCCTACTAACGGAGCTAGGCCATCCAAACTTTAGACATTCTCTAACCAATCTCAACAATATAAAATATTAATAACAATTAAATAAGTGCGGAAGACTTTAAGTCTAATAAAATGAAATAAAAATGCGGAAATTTAAAACACATCTCTACCCAAAATCTGGTGTCACTAGCTCACGAACTACTAAAGAGTACTGCAAACAAGTCTGAATGAAAAGAAAATACATATGTCTGTCTCGGTACAATGAAGCAAACTGAAATAAAGGAAGGGACTTCGGCCTGCGAACGTTAGCTAGGTTACCTCGTGAGTCCCTGGACTGAAGACAGCTCCCGGGTAAAGTCCTATTGTTGCTGTCCAAAAGTTGCTCCTGGATCTGTGCAAAAATAAATGCACAGAGTGTAGCATCAACACAACCGACCTCATGTGCTGGTAAGTGCCTGGCCTAACCCCGGCGAAGTAATGACGAGGCTAGACATGACTACCAAATCAATCTGTACAGTTCTATGTGTGTGTGTGTATATATATATATATATATATATATATATATATA
>MU787280.1:174269-201519 GCA_026770625.1 Nicotiana glauca
CTCGGACCTTACGGTCTGCATAACTCTTCTGCCTAGACTGAGCTGAACGCAGCCTCTCCTGAATGATCTTGACCTTATCTAAGGCCTCCTGAACTGAGTCTGTACCCAATAACCGAGCCTCTCCCGGCTCAAACCATCCGACTGGAGATCGACATCGCCTACCATACAACGCCTCATATGGAGCCATCTGAATGCTGGACTGGTAGCTGTTGTTGTAAGCGAGCTCTGCTAAAGGCAAAAATTGGTCCCACGAGCCTCCAAAGTCGATGACACAAGCTCGAAGCATATCCTCCAAAATCTGAATAGTCCGCTCGGACTGACCGTCCATCTGAGGATGGAACGCTGTGCTCAACTGAACCCTGGTGCCTAACTCTTGCTGAGCCGCTCTCTAGAAGTGCGAGGTAAACTGCATACCCCAATCTGAAATGATGGATACCGGTACACCATGAAGGAGAACAATCTCCCGGATATAAATCTCAGCTAACCTCTCAGTTGAATAGGAGACTGCCACTGGAATGAAATACAATGACTAGGTCAGTCAATCCACAATGACCCAAATAGCATCAAACTTCTTCCGAGTCAATGGAAGTCCAGTAATGAAATCCATGGTAATCCTCTCCCACTTCCACTCGGGAAGCTCGATCCTCTGAAACAAACCACCGTGTCTCTGATGCTCATACTTGACCCGTTGCCAGTTCAAACACCGAGCCACATACGCAAAAATATCCTTCTTTATCCTACGCCACCAATAATGCTGCCGCAAGTCCTGATACATCTTCGCGGCGCCCGGGTGAATAGAATACTGAGAACTATGGGCCTCTGCTAAGATTAACTCTCGAATCCCATCAACATTGGGCACATAAACTCGTCACTGCAATCTCAAAACACCATCATCACCTAAGGTCACCTTTGTGGCACCTCCATGCTGCACCTTGTCTCTCAGGACACGCAAATGGGGATCATCAAACTGCCGATCACGGATACGCTCCTATAGAGAAGAACGAGCAACCGTGCAAGCAATTACTCTACTGGGCTCAGAACTATCTAATCTCACAAATAGATTGGCCAAGGCCTGAATATCTAAAGCAAGCGGTCTCTGGCTGACCGGGATATAAGCAAGACTACCCATGCTGGCAGACTTCCTACTCAATGCATCGGCCACCACATTGGCCTTACCCGGGTGATATAAGATAGTAACATCATAATCTTTCAACAACTCTAACCACCACCTCTGCCTCACATTCAACTCCTTCGGCTCGAACAAGTACTGAAGGCTCTTGTGATCCATGTACACCTCACAGTCACACCATACAGATAGTGCCTCCAAATCTTCAAAGCATGAATAACATCTGCCAACTCTAGATCATGAACCGGATAATTCTTCTCGTGGATCTTCAACTGTCTCGAAGCATAGGAAATAACTTTGCCATTCTGCATCAATACTGCTCCCAGCCCAATACGGGAAGTATCATAATAGATTGTGTAGGGCCCTGAACCCGTAGGCAAAACCAACACCGGTGCCGTGGTCAGAGATGTCTTGAGCTTTTGAAAGCTCGCCCCACACTCATCTGACCATCTGAACTGGGCACCTTCTAAGTCAATCTGGTCATCGGGGCTGCAATGGACGAAAATTATAATAACCTTCTAACCCCAAGAAACTCCGAATCTCGATCACTGAAGCTGGTCGATGCCAATTCTCGACTGCCTCAATCTTCTTCGGGTCCACCTAAATACCCTCTGCTGATACAATATGACCCAGAAATGCAATCGAACTCAACCAGAACTCGCACTTCAAAAACTTAGCGTATAATTGACTATCCTTCAGAGTCTGGAGAACCACTTTGAGGTGCTGCTCGTGCTCTTCCTAGCTGCGGGAGTACACAAGAATATCATCAATAAAGACTATCACGAATAAGTCTAGATAAGGCCTGAACACTCAGTTCATCAACTCCATAAATGCTGCTGGGGCATTGGTCAACCTAAATGACATGACTAAAAACTCGTAGTGCCCATACCGAGTGCGGAATGCTGTCTTAGGGACATCAGATGCCCTAATCCTCAGCTGATGATAGCCAGATCTCAAGTCTATCTTTGAGAACACCCTTGCTCCCTAAAGTTGGTCAAACAAATCATCAATCCCCGGCAGTGGATATTTGTTCTTTATCATCACCTTGTTCAACTGTCGGTAATCAATATACATCCGCATCGAACCATCCTTCTTCTTTACAAATAACACCGGCGCACCCCAAGGAGAAATACTAGGCCTGATAAAACCACTCGCTAGTAAATCCTGCAACTAGTCCTTTAACTCTTTTAACTCTAGCAGGGCCATGCGATACGACGGAATAGAAATGGGCTGCGTGATCGGAACTAGATCAATACTAAAATCAATGTCCCTGTCGGGCGGCATACCCAGCAGGTCTGAAGGGAAGACCTTGGGAAACTCCCGAACAATAGGAACCGAGTCAATAGAAGGAACCTCTGTGCTGGAGTCGCGAACATACGCCAGATAAGTTAAACACTCCTTCTCGACCATGTGTCGAGCCTTAACATATGAAATAACACTGCGGGTGACATGACTGGGGTCCCTTTCCACTCTAGTCGGGGCAATTCTGGCAAAGCCAAGGTCACCGTCTTGACGTGGGTATCCAAGATGGCATGATACGGGGATAACTAATCCATCCCCAATATAACGTCAAAATCCACCATATCTAATAGCAGTAGATCAAAACGGGTCTCAAAACCCTCAAACACAACCACACAGGAACGATGCACTCGGTCGACTACTATGGAGTCACCCACCGGTGTAGACACATAAACAGGAATGTTCAAAGCATAACTAGACATAGCCAGGCAGGGTGCAAAATAGGAAGACACATATGAATATGTAGACCCAGGGTCAAATAACACTGACGCATCTCTATCACAAATCAGAATAGTACCTATAATAACAGCATCTGATGCCTCCGCCTCTAGCCTGGCTGGCAAAGCATAATATCGGGGCTCAGCCCCACCTCCCTGAACCATGTCTCTAGGACGATCGGCCACCGGCTGACCCCTACCTCTGGCGGTACGACCTCCACCTCTACGGTTCTGACCTCTACCTCTATGATCTCTACCCCTACCCCTGGATGGCTAGGCAGGCTGTGGTCAACTGGAGCCTGAATCACGGGGCGAGGAACCTGCTGCTGTGACTGTTTACCCCTCAATCTCGGGCAAGTTCTCCTGATGTAACCATACTCACCACACTCGTAACATCCCCCTGTACGATGAAACTGGCCCTGACGGCCCGAATGACCTCCACGAACACTCTGAAGAGGCTGTGCACTGATGGGCTGCTGATCAGAATACTGCCCACAAAATCCACGATCACCTGAGACACCCTGTGAAGCCTGGAGGGCTGACTGAAAAGGCCTAGAAGACTGGCCCCTATCATAAGAATCCCTGCCTCCAGATGAGGCACCACTGAATCGACCTGAGTGACGGGGCTTCTTGTGTGCCCTATAACCACCCCCTGTGGTAGAACCATCTCCATCCTCCGAGCCACATTGTCCACCTCCTGAAAATTAATGTCACTACCCATCTCTCTGGCCATCTAAATATTAATAGGCTGGATCAAACCATCAATAAATCTCCTCACCCTCTCCCTATCAGTGTGGAGTATGACGAGGGCATGGCGAGCTAGATCGAAAAATCGGGTCTCATACTAGGTAACCGTCATAGACCTTTGCTGGAGGTGCTCAAACTGCCTCCGATAAGCATCCCTCTGAGTAACGGGAAGGAACTTCTTTAGAAACAACTGCGAGAACTGATCTCAAGTTAAAGGCGGTAACCCTGCTGGTCTGGCTGAACAGTAATCCCTCCACCAAGTCTTGGTAGATCCAGATAAATGAAAAGCCGCAAATCAACTCCATTGGACTCCACAATGCCCATGTTCCGAAGAACCTCGTGGTAGCTATATAGGAAATCCTAGGGGTCCTCAGAAAAAGCTCCGCTGAATGACTGTCCAACCTCCATAAAGCATCTGCAGACATAGCCGCTCCATTACCGGTCTATGCAACTACCCCCGACTGAACTATCGTAGCTGCCTGAACCAGTGGAACCTGAGTCTGGGGAGCTACCTACTCCGGAGTACGTGCAACAGGAGTCTAGGCTCCTCCTCCAGCCTGGGAAGTGGCTGGTGCTGCAGGAAGCAATCCTGCTCGGGTGACACTCTCCATGAGGCCAACAAAATGGACCAAGGTGTCCTGAAGAACTGGGGTAGCAATAAACCCCTCTGGGACCTGAGCTGGGCCCACCGAAACTGTCTGGGCTGGGGCCAAAACCTCCTCGCCAAGGCCAACCTGAGGGTTTACCACTGGTGTTGCTGCTGGTGGCTGGGCCCTGCCCCTACCTCGGCTCCTAGCATGGCCACGTCCTCTGCCCCTAGCGAGAACTGCCTGGGGCTCGGACTGCTGATCGGTGGATGAGGAAGCGTGTGTTCTCGCCATCTACGAAAGAACAAAGTAGAAATTCAATCAGTATTTGAGAAACCAAATCGCACGACAAGAAAGAACAAATGAGAGATTTTTCCTAACTCAATACATTCTAGGGAACAAGTACAGACGTCTCCGTATCTACCCCTCAGACTCTACTAAGTTTGTCCGTGAGTTGTGAGACCCATGTAACCTAGTGCTCTAATACCAACTTGTCACGACCCGGATTTCCCCACCACCGAGATCGTGATGGCGCCTACTCGTAGTAGCTAGGCAAGCCAACTTATTTACCTTTTCATCATTTAGCAATTATCTTAACAGTCTAAAGTATCAATATAAAACATTAATTCTAACGAGAACAATAGCGGAAGTCTGTCTGATAAATACGAATCCAAATGTAGAACAGTCATTAAAACCTCTACCCAAGATTTGGTATCACATTACTCACGAACTACTAAAGATGTACTAAACACAATGGTCTGAAAGAATTATATAAGCTGCCTGTCTCGAAAACAATGAGGCAACAGTCTAATAAGAAAAACATAGAGAAGAGACGCCGGGCCTGCGGACGCCTGCAAGGCTACCTCAGTCTCGTGAAAATGAAATCCTGCTCTCGTACTAATGCTACTGCTGCTGCTCCTCAAAACCTGGACCTGTGAAAAAATGCACAGAAGTGTAGCATCAGCACAACCGACCCCATGTGCTAGTAAGTGTCTAGCCTAACCTCGAGAAGTAGTGACGAGGCTAGACTGGACACCACATAAACCTGTGCAGTTATAAATATACAACAAAATATCGAATACAAGGCAATTAACAACTTGGGAGGGGAAACATGCTAAGGGGAGATACAATATCAACAGTAATCCCAAGTAACAAATAAGAATAGCTTAGGCTCATGATGAACAAGGAATCAATACTCAGTACAAACATATGGCATCAATAACTGTTGCAGCGTGCAACCCGCTCCACAAATATCACTGTCGCGGCGCGTAACCTGCTCCACAAATATCACTGTTGCGGCGTGCAACCCGACCCATACCATTTATCAGGTATCACTGTTGCGGCGCGCAACCCGACCCTCATATATCGTTGTTCAATGTTGCGGCGCGCAACCCGCTCCTCCATATCATTCAATAGTCTGACTCTCCGAACAACAGTCACAATTAAGGGACATACCAATAAGATAACATTTGACAAAAATCCCGGCAAGGGAATAGAATCCAACAAGTTCAACTAAACGTCCCGGCAAGGGAATAATCAACAACGCTTTCCTTTTATTACTTTTCTTATCTTATAATTCACTCTACCATTTTGAGCCAACGCTCCCAAATCATCCAGTTATTTCATATACTTTCAATATTCGTATCACAATTCGAGCCAATGCTCCCAAGAATCAAATAATTATTTTACCGTTCACATGTTATTCACAGCATATAGAATTTCTCCAACAAACACGAAGTTCACAACCAAGTTATGGAAATCACATTATAAGGACTCACGGTTATGCTAGACACCAATATATAGATACTCGTCACCATGCCTATATATTGTACTCGATCACATAGCAATTAGCAACAAGACTCAACTCCTATTCCCTCAAACCAGGATTAAACCAAACACTTACCTCAAAACCTTGAAATCCACTTAATCCTCAACTATTGTTTTACCTTGCGGTTCTACCTCAAATTCGCTTGAATCTAATCACAAATGGTTCAATTACTTTAATAAACACTATATGAATCGATTTGAATGCATAAAAATAATTTTCCCAAGTTTTTTCCAAAAATTCCAAAAATGCCTCCGGGCCCACGTGGTCAAAACCCGAGGTTCGGACCAAAACCCGGTTACCCATTCCCCCACGAACTCAAATATATAATTTATTTTGAAATCAGACCTCAAACCGAGGAGGGGGCTACGTACCGGGAACCAAAAGGCCATCCGGCTTAGTAACTTGTCCGGCCTCTTTCTTATTTCAAGGTATTGACACTAATAAAATAGGGAGTCTCAACCAGTAAGCACATCCCCGGAGGTGAGAAGAGAAGGGTTTCGGCACAGTTTATATACAGTTCAGATAATATCAAAGTGGTAAACATTTAGCACATTAAGCATGAAACATGTAGGAAAATCAGATATAACCAAATACAACAATTTATCTAAGCTCGAATTTTGAACCCTGAACAAAATATTCTGGGTTCTTATCCCCAGCAGAGTCGCCAGAGCTGTCACACCTCTTTTTTACACTACTACATTCGCAAGGGAAGAGGGTGTAAAGGGAGTTTTTCCACTTAAAGGACAATCTGAACGGGATTTGTTATTAATATTTAGAGTCGCCACTTGAGAGATTAATGGTGTCCCAAGTCACCGGTTGAATCTCGAACCGAGGAAAAATATGACTCTGTTAACAGTCCGCGAATCAAAAATCCGAGTAAGGAATTCTGTTAACCCGGGAGAAGGTGTTAGGCATTTTCGGATTCTGTGGTTCTAGCACGGTCGCTCAACTGCTGTATTTAATTTTATCTGATTTCAATACATGTTCTATTCTGTGTGCCTTTTATTAATAGCTCGCTTCTATTATATATTCATTTTTTTAATAAGAATTACAACGTCGTGAAAATGTATCTCGAACCACGTCGCACCAGTGCACCCGTGGCTTTTGACACATTTCGACTTCGTTGAGATTTAAATTTGGGTCACATAAATGTGCACTCGTATTTAAGAAGGTAATATTATTAAAATACGTGCCTAAATCAACTACGCGTTTGGACTTTGCGAGGGCCATGGAATTTGCTAAATAGCGCGCCTCAATTTCTAAGGATTTTAAAAATTAAGCGAGGGCCATGCATTTTTTGAGATTTTATTTGGCACGGCACACCTCAAATTATTTCAAAAGATTGCACTCAACTTAAAGCGGACTACGGGTGTTCATATTTTAAAACTAATTTGAAATTAGGTTTCACAACTACGCTACGGGAACCGTACCCGTAGTCACAATAATTTATTAATCAAAGGTAGATGCTGCTCTTCATGACCAAGGAGGTAAAGGAAAACTAGGACATGTATTCCATCAAAGTGGAACTAATATCACTACATCGATCTAAAATCACAAAAGTGTACCAACCACTAAACTTTGCCATTGAATGGAGAAGCACTTAGGAAGTATCAGTATTCGAAATTCACAAAACAAAGAGAATAAGCAAAATTACCAATTGAAGGCATTGAAACACTGCAAATGCAACTGTATCATTGACCAAGCGAATGGCCACTTTTAAGAATAGATCAGTACGCCTAAGCATGTCCAGTCTTTTATATAGAACAAGAACTAAATACAACGAATATAAATGCAAGTTATAGTTCTGGCCACCTCAATTACAATTCTCAAAGATGATAATGGACATATTACGTTCTAATATATGTAGAAAGCAATAATAGCTATCCTAAACAGGGCACAACTAATCTTCAGCTTAAACTTCTTTACACCAACGACTTCAATTCCAATTCTTACCTTTAGATTTTACTGATATAGCTCACTAGTGGCCAGATATGCAAACGATAGCCATGTACTTAGTAATGACAGCTTTTTGGCAACCCAATTTACTAACTCCATACATAAAATACTATGATAACCTTTTGTTTGAATTATAGCTAAATCTACAAAAATTTAAACAAAATTTCAACTTCATTCAAGACTAACAAATGGTTTAACAACTAATGATATATGCTTAATTGACCATAGATATCGAATTGATCCATATGAGTGTTATATTTCGAGCTCCTGCACATAAGTCGACTTTAAATTCATTCAAATACAAAATGCAACTAAGAAAAATGTTCAACACATATTAATAATGCAACATCAAATACACCTAAGAGAGATCTTGGCATCAGTAACAAACAAGCAAATCAAATACATGATTGGGAAGTCAAAACACTAGATTTTCGTTCATTGAATCAAGCTAGTATAATTACAAAGTGTAGAACTTACCTAAATGCAGAATGACATATTTGCGCTTTGACAGCTTCGTTCAAGTCTAGAAAATTGAAGTTTTGAAACTCCAGTAATCAATACCCTTTTTAAATATTCTTTCAAATCCAATTTTTGAAATCCAGACAAATAGTATAGAAGACCTCTTTGGAGAGGGGTGTCGTTACTGTGTCTTAAGGTGTCAAGGTCTGTGTGTTGAGATGGTGAGATGAGGAGCTCCCTTTTCTTTTGCTCTCCGGTGCCGCTGCTATCTTTTTCAATGTGTTCCCTTTGTATTGTGTATTTTGTGTGTATTTATAGTGATGGGGTGGGGAGTAGTTTTGGGGGGAAAATATTTTGGGGAAGGTTTTTGGGGGAAAATATTTTAGGCTTTTCAAATGTTTGGCCAATTTGAATTTAAGACCAAGCCTTTTCACTTCCCTCTTCTTTTTGTTGTTCTTTTCTTTCTTTAATTAATTAAAAACCTAAACTAAATTCCTAAATTAATTCAAATTGTAAAATTAAGCTAATTATCTAACTATGTAAAAATGATCATTTTTTGTGATTTTTGATTAATAGCACAATTAACTCAATGTAATTAATTCCTAAATGCAAATTAAACCTAAGGTGGCATGAAATTAAAATGTGACACACTTTTTTTTAATGATTTTTCTATGATTTTAAAAATATTAAAAATGCATGAAATGCAACTAAATAAAAAAAAAACACCTAAAAATCAATTAAAATTATTTTCGTCTATTTTTAGGAGTTATTTTCATGTAGGGCAAAAATAACGTGCTCACAATATAGATGCATTAACTATGGAACTAAGGGTAGCTGAACAAACCATAAATGACCTAGTATTTGTTGTATTTTATTTGAAAGAAATAATAGAGAACCTAAAAAAAGAAAAGAATGCCCTAGAAGAGAAAATTTCTAGTATAGAACATGAAAGAGATGACCTAGTAGTGGTGGTAGTATACTTGAAATAAACTACTGAGGAATTTTGAATTGGTAAATAGGCC
Organism: Nicotiana glauca; assembly: GCA_026770625.1. Classification (NCBI taxonomy): domain Eukaryota; kingdom Viridiplantae; phylum Streptophyta; class Magnoliopsida; order Solanales; family Solanaceae; genus Nicotiana; species Nicotiana glauca. Next base: position 183,731 of record MU787280.1, read on the forward strand.
TAGAAACTCTAAAAAAAAGGGAAAAGAAGTTGCAAGTGAAGCACACATTAAGCTTGAAAATGAGTTAAATTTGGTAAAGACTAGTTTGTATGATGAACTTGAGAAAAATAAACAACTTCAGGATGAACTAGGGAAAGTAATGAGTGATCTTGAGAAATCGCTTAAGTGGACCTGGTCCTCGGTGCTATCACTTCCATGTACACCAACTCTGGGGGAAACAGGTAGGGGATTGGGTTCCAAAGAAAAGATTTCATACAACCCTTATAGCAAGTATGTTACTGTACCTGACAATTGGCTATGTACCCACTGTGGTAACAATGGAACCTCAAGGAAAATTGCATGGCCAGGGTTCAGTCTCATCAGAGAAATAAAGTCTTTGTTGAGAGAGCAACTACTGCAAGAGGAACTAGTCTATCAATTAGGAAACACATTTTGTCTGCTTGGACTAAGAGAGTACTCATTCATCCCTTTTCTCTTAACAAAGGACCCAAACTTGTTTGAGTTCCTAAATCTAACCCATGATTTCCATGTGTAGGGAGCAGTGAAGGGGAAAAACCAATAATGAACACATGAACATCGGTTGCTCAATGGATAGGACTGGAAATACAATCAATTTTCCTTCACTAAAAAGCCCTGCAAGGAGGGAGTGTACCCTTTTGAAAATGTCTAAAAAGGGGGTACGCTCTAGAAGTTGGAAGATTTTGTTTCAAAGGAAATAAGGTGGAATTGTTGTCTATGATATGCACAATCTCAAATCCCGTGACTGGTGAGGTGATGTTGTAGCCAAAAGACACAAAAGTACTTATGTTGCTGTGATTGAGCTTTTGTAGAGTGGAGATATAAGTTGGTTGAAAGCTTTTGAAGATAATTTTGAATTATGGGACAAAATATTGGAGCATTGCAAGTTGTCTATCTCTAAACAAAATGGACTTGAAGGACCGGGTTCCTGATCTGACCAAGTTGAGTATCAAGGAACACAAAGTATGGAATGCCTGTGCAAAAGGAAAATATGTCAGATCTCTATTTAAGCCCAAAAAGGGGGCAATCTGCACCTCAAATCCACTTGGACTCTGCTCTTCAGAACCTAGGATGAGATCTTTCAAGTAATTCTGGCTCTTGTCAAGAAGATCAAACATGGCTTGCATCAGATTAGATCATAGAACAGGTTTGGATAATGCTATAGTGGATGAATGATGTATTCAAAGAAGAATTACTCAACCTATTAGATCTAAGAATACCACATCAAATGGAGTTGTGGAAAAGAAGAAAGGTACTCTTGAAGATTTGGGATGGTCAATATCATTGATAGAGGTATTGCAAACATCTTGACCAAAGTTGCTGACTCAATTGAGGATATTTGGGTACAATTGTTATGCTCTCAATGCGAAGGATCAACCTTGAAAATTTGATGGTAAAAGAGATGGATGAATCTTCCTGATATACTCATCTCAAGATAGAACATAAATATTGATCAAGGTAGAGAACTCTCAATGATTACAACAAGGAACCTGGTTCTGCGTCTACAACAACAGAAGATGAAAAACGAGTTGTTAAAAAAGGGTTTGGGATAGAAGTATAACAGGTCATTAGCACTCCCATTGCCATAGCTACATGCCCAGACATGGATGAACCTGGTTCTCCTCTAAATCAAACCATGCATAGAGACATCACTAAATCACTCCTGTATCTCACAACAAGTAGACTAGACATCGTGCTTAGAGTTGGGTTCTATTCAAGTTTTCAGTCAAATCCAAAGGATTCTCATCTGAAGGTTGGTGTAAGAATTTTGAGATAACTTAAAGGAACACAGGACCTAGTTCTCTACTATCCTTCAAGTAATGGATAGAAAAAAGCTCATCTGAAATGGGACATTCTCTAGGTTCCTGTCTTGTCTCTTGAGGCTCAAGGAAGCAAAATTCAATGGCACTTTCAACAGCTGAAGCAAAATATGTATCATTAGTCTCCTGTTATGCTCAAATGTTGTGAACCAAGCAGCAAATTGGAAGAACTTGAGTCTAACTCAAGAGGGGCCAAATACAGTGATTACTGAAGATCAAGTTGCAGACACCTTCACCAAAAGCCCTAGGAAGAAAGCATTTTGAGAAAAATCGCCTTGCATTGGGGGATGATAAAACCCAACTGAGAACCTGGTTCCTCATGATTGGTTATGAAATTCATAGTTACATAAAAGCTAGCTAAAATGTTTTCTGTCTAAGTCTAACTCACCTCTATACTGTCACAAGTAGACACACATGATGACTATAGAAGCAGATGCTGCAGCACATACTAAATAAAGGGTTAAAGTCATTTTCCAGACCTATCAGGGAACCTGGTTTTCCTGATACAGGTTAGTAGTTTATTTGTCCTTTCATACACAATTTATAATGGACAAAAGAATAATACCACATCATCATCAGCGTGACAGTCTCTTTAAAGTAATATCTCTTTAGCCAATACGTCACAGCCCAACCGTCACTCCTTTTCTGAGCATTATATCTCCTAAGAAAAAGGTTGTCGTCGTTTCAGAATCGGTCCCTAATCATAATTAAGTCAACATCACAACTTTTTCTCTCCCAAATTCAAAATTTCCCTTTTGTCTTCTCTCTTCTCAAATCCACAATCCTTTGAGAACAATCTTACCATGTTTGAGAATCAAGCAACTTTTAGTGTGCCTGACAACACCGTGATTGAGTCCTCACTAGTCAGTATTTCAGTGGTGAACTCCTCTCCCAACACAATTACTAGTCCAAAACCTACAACAGAGTCTCTTCCACACTCCAATACCTCTCCTACCCACTCCGAGTCTACTCCTTATCTGAGCAAGTATGAGAATATTTGTCCTCCTCCAGTCTCACTGGTCAAATAGAGTCAAGGTAAATAAGGGAACCTCATTTAGGAATCTTCAATTCTATCCATGGTTGGGCACTCGAGTGAGGATCTGGTGATCAATCATGAAGAGACTGAGACCACCATGACAAGTTGTGACTCTGAAGATATCACTCCTTCTTATTTTGAAATCTCCATGAAACCGCAAGAAAATGAGGGACTGGAGAATACATTTTCCATTGCTTCAGAAGGGGTCATTGTAGAGGAATGTATAGGATGGTCTGAGCCTTAGAGGGAAGAGCCTCAGACAGAAAAAGGAGCATTTGTGCCTTTTGAACAACCGATACAAGATGATGCTACTAGGGTCCCAAATGATGAACTCAATCCCTCTGTGGAGGATCTAGGTCAGGAGTCATCTCCCCATGCCAATATTTATAATACTCCTTCCCCCTATTTCTATGTTGAGCCTTTGAATATGGTGGTGCCTGATGATAGGCTATTACATATTTTAGTCGATTATTACACTCTAATTTACTGCATTTTAGTTGAGTTTGCGATTTAATCGCTAGTGTTTTGCATTAATTGTGTATTTTATGCCTTGTATGAGTGATCCCGAACTATATAGATGTTATGGAATGAATTCAAGTGATTTGGAGCTTTAAAGTCAGAGTAAAAGCCTAAAGAATTAAGACAAGATCGTATTCGGGGATCAACAGATGATAAAGCAACGAAACAAAGAATCGAGTAGGCATATTGCGCACTGTCTAGTAAAATGCATATAACTTTTCGCTCAGAACTCTATTTGGGCTGCACAATATATGGTTGGAAATCTAACTCAAAGTGCGAAAACTTTGATGTTTTACATTTTTCAAATTACAAAAGGAAAAGGGTGAAAAATGCGGTCGAAACCGCGACTACAGACCTGGATACGGACTGAGACAGTGCACTGGGAAAATACCGCGCCCGTGTCATGCTCGGACCATGACCGCGAGTGTACAGACTTGAAAAATTATCCTTTTTTGTGTAGGAGAAGGTATAATTGTTTGGTCATGACCCTACTTGGTATATATACATGGAAAAACTATATTTTGATGGGGTTGGACAGATTTTTAACACAGATTCGACCTAAGGAGGCAGAGACACAATAGGAGCAAGGCGAGGAATTCTTCTAAGAGTTTTTCCTTCCTCTTCCTATTTTTCATTGTTGGTTATGACTTTTAGTATTGTAGTTCTACATACTATTATGAATAGCTAATTTGTTATCTAGGATTTTGATAGAAGCTTTTGTAAGATAAATTCTTGTTATGTTTTTATATAATTGAGTCGTTGGATTTCTCTACTTGTTCAACTACGTGTTTATTATTGTTAATTGGATGGCCATCAATTGACGGGGCCTATTTATTATGTGTTTCTTGAGAACCACAACTAGGACCTGGTTCGTTGGTGTGTCCTGACAAGAAGTTCAAAGTCCACTATCCTGCTGGGACGCAACTGCCCAGAAGTGGCTGTGCAGGCAGTACATCAGTCACTTCTCACTAGGAAGAAGTATACACCAAGAGTTGACATCACTATCCATTGTGTTATCTTTGTGATAAAACAACCTGGTGCAAGACACACCATTATTTGTGCATTCAATGATATTCTCTCAAGCAACAACAATATTCATCCGATATTGGAGTCATTGGTGTGTCAAGAACAAGAAGACAACCCACTAAGGATTAGTTTCTTAATGAGTTTATGTACATCAGTAGTTGAGTTGTAATCTTGTTATTTGTTCGTCATTGTAATTTCTAGTTTGCTTTCTTAGAAGCGTTGTCTTAGGAACAAACCAAAATTTACAAACTTCTGAGTTTATATTTTGACTAGGGATAGTCACAAGTTTAAAGCCTTTGTAACTAGATAATTATAGAGTGGCTTGTGGTGGGTGCATCGCAAGTTAGTTGAAGTCTTTGTAATAGGATTTTGCAAAGTAGCTTGTAATAGGTTTTTTACAAGTTAGTGAAGTCTTTGCAATAGGATTTTGGAAGTGGCTTGTAATAGGGAGATTACAAGTTAGTGAAGTTAAAAGCCTACGAGAATAGGTAGTGGCTTTTTAGTCCCTTTGTGTGGGATTTTTCCACGTAAAAATCTCTTGCCTTCTTACTTTCAGTCTTTACAGCATTCTAATAATCATCTCATAGAGGACCAGGTACTCTATAGTTTGGTGGACTCATATAACTTAACAAGTTAATAGGAACAAAGAACTTGAGGATGCAGACCTAAAGGAGATCAAGGATATGTTAAAGTGCCTTTTGAAACAAAATAATGAAAAACAATTGTAGATAGAAAGCAAGAGGCAACTATCCGCAAGTTGGAGGCTCAACAGAGTCAAGTGGTTGGAGCTTTTAATGCTCAACAAGCCAATATTGAGGATAGTAGCCAAGAAGAGCATGAATTTGAGTTGTTAATTAGGAAGTTCAAAGTAGAACATCAACAACCTAGCCAACTACAATTTGAGGAAATCAAAGTTGAAGAAGTGAGACTAGAGCCAGCCAAGGACTTTGAGAATATAAATTTTGTTGACTCTATGTATCATTGATGTTGAGGATGTTGAAAGCCCTGAAGTTCATGTGTTTGAGTGCATTAGTCCACACTCCAAGCATTTTTTCACATTATGTTTGGATGATGATATGGAAATAGATTCATCCGAACCAATTGAAGAGTCAAGTAATGAGGAACAAGGTGCATATATTATGGAATTCTTCTTGACAGAAAGTTAGGATTACATACCTCATACAGAGGCCAAGGAGTGCAGAATACTACATTATTTCCTTAGGCCAGTTAGATTCGTTCCACCGCCCCATGACCATAATCATAAACTTGGGGTTCAATTCATAAGCTCGAGGTGGAGGCAAAAAGTGATTCACGTCGTGCCGCGACACTAAATCAAGCTCTTGTTGGGAGGCAACCCAGCTTTTTTTTTAAAATTTTTATTTTAGTTTATTTATTTTATTTTATTTTTATTATATTATTTTTGTATTGTCGATTTTTGATTTTCTAGGAGCATGAAAAGCAAAGCTATTGGAAGGATGCAATAGCAAACCATTAGTTGGAACTAAGTGTGAGGTACCTGCACGAAGGACATCGCTTGAGAGAAGTCTGAGTACCCCATGAGATGCTAGTGCTTCGGCCTTTGGCCTACCAGGGAGTTCCTTTTACCCTCTTGTATGTATGGGTGTGCATTGGAGACAATGCACAATTTTAAGTGTAGGGTGAGGAGATTGTCTGGGTGACTTTCTATGCTATTTTAGTTGTGTTAGTTTAATTGAATAATTTTTTTTGGACTTTTTCCCGATGATGGATCTATTAGAAAATTTTCTTGGGGGATTTAATTCTGAAGAAAAAAAAGATTTTTTTTTGTTAGGTAGTGTAGCAATTCCCCCTTAATTTTTCTTTGTGCCTTGGTTCTTTTTCAAGGGTTTTGTTTGAACCGGGTGTAGTTAGTTTTTTTTAAGGAATATAAGCCATTGTGTTGTGTTTTGAAATGAAGCGATATCTCTTGATTTTGTCATGCCTTGAGAATAGTGATTACTTTGGTTGTGACGCTTAGACTCAGTTTTTGACTCTTGTACAAGTACCTTAAATTGTATGATTTTAATGTTGCTTAACTGCTTTGACTAGAGTGTCTTGATGAATCCAATCCTGAGTGAGCTAAGTGTCATGTGTGTGTGAGGTTTGTGTGTTATTCTGTGCATTGCATTCGATGCCTAGAACTTGCCCCGTGTGTTTGCAAAGCGAAATAGTAGTTTTGTTCAGTTTTGGAAGTGATATATACGTTTCTTTGTTGAGCCAGATATGTATATTTTACCCGCCTAATTGTTATGTATCGTAGTTAACCTCTTTGAGCCTGTAATCTTGTTTCTTTGGCAACCACATTACAAGCCTTACCTATTTGTTTGAATTAATTATCTATTTGAACCTTTTAACCTCTCATGAGCACTTGAATTGTTATGAATTGTGTAAAAGTTAAAGTGTGGGGGTGGATGGTTTGGATTTTGAATGGAACTAATGAAATAAGGAGAAATGTGCACTATTTTGAAAAAGTAAAAGCCACTTAAATAAATAAAAAAAGAAAGAAAGAAAAAATTTCCTTGATAAGTGGTGACTCTTGATACATTGATGTAAAGGAGGAGTTTGGTTTGACATAAGTATATGGTTTGAATGTTAAAGTATATTAAAGTGCTTAGGGAGATGTAATCACTCTTATATCTAAATGTATCCTACCCGTCCCGCAACCTATATTACAACCAAATAAAGTCCTACTTGATCCTAGACTGAATAAGCTCGATTAGTAGAGTAGTACACTACGGGAAAGCCTATGGTGCATTTTTGGTGGCATATGAATGTTATTTTTGAGAGTGAGTGAATTCTTTCTATCTTGAGTTCCTAAGTGTTCTTAAATTTTATTGTGTGAAACTACTCTCTTTTGTTGTGTGAGGGAACTTGATTCATGAAGGAAAGGTAATGTCAGTGACCTCTATGTTAGAGCAAGTAGGTGAGTTGTGAATAATACGTGGTACTTGTGAGTCAAATGTTGAGGTGAAGATGTTACGCTTTTGTGCTTAGTCTAATTTAAATACTCTTGGTGTGATGAGTTAGAAGAATTGTTTAAAAAGGTCATGTCTATTTAAAGTGTAGTTTGATTGCTCGAGGAAGAGCAATGGTTTAAGTGTGGAGTGTTGATGATAGGCTATAATTACGTATTTTAGTCTAGTATTACACTCTAATTTACTGCACTTTAGTTGAGTTTGCGTTTTAATCGCTAGTGTTTTGCACTAATTGTGTATTTTGTGCCTTGTAGGAGTGATTCCGAGCTATGTAGATATTATGGAATGAATTCAAGTGATTTGGAGCTTTGAATTCTAAGTAAAAGCCCAAGGAATTAAGTCAGAATCGTATTCGGTGATCAACGGATGGTAGAGCAACGAAACGAAGAATCGAGTAGGCATATTGCGCATTGTCTAGTAAAATACACATAACTTTTCGCTCAGAACTCCATTTGGGCTAATATATGTTTGGAAAGGTAACTCAAAGGGCTACAACTTTTATATTTTATGTTTTTCCAAGATCCAAATGGAACAGTGTGAAAACGCGATCAAAACCGCGAACGCAGATCTGGACACAGACTGAGGCAGTTCACTGGGAAAATACCGCACCCATGCCGCGGCCGGACTGGGACCGCGATCGTCTAGACCTAAAAAATTGTCCTTTTTCACATAAGAGAAGGTATAATTGTTTGGTCATGACCCTACTTGGTATATATACATGGAAAATGGTATTTTGAGGGGGTTAGACAGATTTTTGACACAGATTCGACCTAAGGAGGCAGAGACACAATAAGAGTAAGGATGGGAATTCTTCTACGGGTTTTTCCTTCCTCTTACTATTTTTCATTATTGGTTATGACTTTTTGTGTTGTAGTTTTACAACTATAATGAATAGCTAATTTGTTATATAGGATTTCGATAGAACCTTTTGTAGGATAAATTCTTCTTATGTTTTTATATAATTGAGCTGTTGGATTTCTCTACTTGTTCAACTATGCGTTTATCATTATTGATTGAATGACCATCGATTGACTTTGCATGTTTATTATGTGTTTCTTGAGAAAGGATACATATTTAGGTGGCTTTTAAACAATGTTACTTCTAATGTATGTGAGAAATCAATACCGCGGGTTTAAAGGCAGGTTTAGAAATAACGAAGCCTTGACGTGGTTATAATAAGCGGTTAGATAAAGCCAGCTAGGTAGTTCGAGAGAATATGTCTAGTAAATTATTGTAGTTTCTCGAATAAAAATTATGGCACCTAAAGTACTCACAATCAGTAGAGAATACATTGGCGAAATTGTAGGGAACATAGCTAGCTCCGATAATTGGGGAAATCATAACTCTAGACCTTTATAACTTAGTCCCCAACCCTTTGTCTCGTTAGTTGATAATATACCACTTTCTTGTATTTTCTAGTTAATTAGTTCGAAATATAAATCTCAATCTTGATAATTTAGAAAATTGTTCAAACTTGTCTTTTTAGTGATATTAAACAGATATAGCTAAGCCTTAGTTCTCTGTGGGATTCGACTCCGGACTTTTATACAGGATTATATTTGCAGTGACCGCTTATCCTTTTTAGGACTGGAGTTGGGTATGATCGGTGCCTAAGACAAATTCTAACAGTGAAGAAGACGCTAATAATTTGGCTTATGCTAGTTATATCAGGGCTTGAACTAAGCCGGTGGTAACTCCAGAGCCACCTCTTAATCGACCCACTACACGGTTGCAGCAAAAGGACGCTCGAGAGTCTGCTCTCAAGAAGAGTGAAAGTAGTCGGAGAAGGTTGGTCAAGGATGGAAAAGTTGTATGTCGCGCCCCTTTTTTTCCTCGCGGAATCGGGTTTATGACATTTTGGTATGCGACAACTCGTTCCTTTTGGGAAAGAGGTTTGCATTTTTGAAGAGTCGACACCTAATGCTTTAAGGTGCATTAGGGCACCTATAGGGTTCATTTATAACTACGTTTGGGAACCAGAGATAGGGTAAGGGCTTGAAATTATCCTATGGGAAAGGTGTTAGGCACCCCTCAGTATCCACTAGTGTGGTTCCTGGCCAAACACTTTTTTTGAATTTATACAATTAGCAAATAAACAAGTATGGATCAAATAGTAGGGGATTTAAGTTTTAATACACAGATGTTTGAAAAAAAAAACAGTTAACGAAAAATAAGATTTTGAAAAGAAATACAATTTAAGCGTGTTCGTGAATGTAAAAGGGTGTCATAGGTTGGTTAGCCTATAGGATCACATTAGTACATACAATGCCCGGTAATCACTTCTTAGAAAGGGGATATGCGTGGCATTAACGCACCGGTCATCATATCCATATCTACCTTTCCCCGCCCCATGAAGGTAATTAAAGCGGAGGTTAGTCTCGGCCTTTAATGCATGATGTTACCCGTCTATTCCTATCAGTTCCGGAGGAATTTAGGACTCATATCCTATAAGAGGGAGGGGGTTTCTAGGTAGACCCTCAGGTTTAAAGGGTAAAATACCAAGTGATAAATAAAACACATAGGACTGCAATTAGGGGGTAAAACACAAAAATCAGATAGAAGGCTCAGATATACCTCCACAAGTAATGCACGTAGACAGCACGACTCATACATAATTAAGGTCTAAATTGAGATCCTAACAAGGTATTTAAGTGATAACAGTAGAACCAAATTTATTACATGACTCAGAAAGAAGTCTGAATCAGGCTTGCCTACTGATTTTAACACGTTGACAGTTAAACACTGCAAAAGATTGAAAGAGATCCTCAAGCCATGACATGGTGTTCTCGGGCAATGAAGATAGTGCCTTCAAATAATGACGCCTTTGGATGAGTCGGCGATATTTCAGCCCATGAAGGATGCAATAGTATGATGCGGATAAGACAGAACTCAGTCTTGAGAATTGAAGGGCAGAGCTTAGCCCGTAAGAGAAGCCAAATAAATAGTGCTTGGGATAGCTCTTAGTTTCAAAGAAATTTGGAGGCAGAGCTTAACCTCGGAAGGCAGAATGGTAGCCTTATGCAAATTGGAAGGTAGAATAGTAGCCTTATGCAATGAAGATGCAGATGGAGACAACGTTTAGTCTCGGAAGGCAGAATGGTAACCTTATGCAGATTGGAAGGTAGAACAATAGCCTTATGCAATACAGATGCAGATGGAGACAACCTTTAGTCTCGGAAGGTAGAATGGTAGCCTTATGCAAGTTGGAAGGCAGAATGGTAGCCTTATGTAGATTGGAAGGCAGAATGGTAGCCTTATGCAATGTAGATGCAGATGGAGACAACGTTTAGTCTCGGAAGGCAAAATGGTAGCCTTATGCAGATTGGAAGGCAGAATGGTAGCCTTATGCAATGCAGATGCAAATAGAGACAACGTTTAGTTTCGGAAGGCAGAATGGTAGCCTTATGCAGTTTAGAAGGTAGAATAGTAGCCTTATGCAATGCAGATGCAGATGGAGACAATATTTAGTCTCGGAATGTATAATGGTAGCCTTATGAAGGTTGGAAGGTAGAACAGTAGCCTTATGCAATGCAGATGCAGATGGAGACATCGTTTAGTCCTAGAAGGCAGAATGGTAGCCTTATGCAAGAAATAAAAATAACAAATGATAGTAGAGTTTTCTTAGCTAATAGCAGACTGCTGAATTGTGATTACTGGGAGCATTGTGTCTACGGAGCATTACTGGTGTGTGCTAATAGCAAATGTTGGAAAGTGCAACGGTCCTGAGAATCGTATTTTTGAACAACTTTTGTCCCATGGGCGTACAGTATGTTTAAGGATTTCGCAATCCTAGTGCCTGCGTCCAAAGAAAAATCATGAGTTTTGTAAGGGGGAAGGTTAGTTCACATCCCCAATGGCTTTGCTTGACTCGTTCGTCTTTGATCTGGTGATATCGTCTATATTAGTGGGGTACTGTTGCTAAACAAAGTAGTTTCAATGATAAACATGCATGATTTTGTAAAAGTATGACATAAATGTATAATAAAAGAAAACTTTTAGATGAACCGACGAGTGTGACGTGGTTCAGGACATGGCAACCTCTCTTTCTACGGAATTTTGAGGGTCCTCCTCAAAATTCTACCCTAGTTTGATAGGTTGACATTTATAACTGTTGCTCGTGTGACGATCAGCTGAAATTACTTCGGAATTTTGTGGGTCCTCCTCAAAATTTTGCCCCAGTTTCCAATTGCGGGGAAAATGAATTTTTATTGAATTCTGACCAAACCCATAGGGCTGCCTACGTATCCCCTCTTAAATGGGAATCAGGTCAGATGTAGTTTAATTACATCATATGAGGGAAGCATAAATATTACACATAGTAACACTTGACTGCATCTGAATTTATCAGCTTTGGCCAGACTTCTCCATCCATTTCTACATGTATGAGGGTTTCTCATGTCAAAACTCAGTGAAACATGCATGGACACTGCCAGTTAGGAGAGAACTTCCCTTTGGCTTCATCTTGATGCGAAAAAAAATTTTCTTTAACACTAGTTGTCCCGGTGTGAACTGTCTTGGCTTGAATCTTTTGTTGAAGGCTCTGGACATTCTGTTCTGGTAGAGTTGACCATGGCAGACTGTATTCATTCTCTTTCCATCTATAAGGGCTTGTTGCTCATAACGACTTTTTACCCACTATTGCAATGTTGAGCCCAGCTTCTTGTATGATCCTTAGGTAAAGAATTTCTACCTGAGCGGGAATGACAGCCTATGTACCGTAAACCAGCATATAGGGGGTTGCCCCAGTTGATGTACAGACTATGGTGCGATACCCCAGTAGAGCAAATGATAACTTCTCGTGCCACTGTTTATGCTTTTCTACCATTTTCCTCAATATCTTCTTGATATTCTTGTTGGAGACTTCTACAACTCCATTCATCTGAGGTCTGTAGGATGTGGAATTCTTGTGTTTGATCTTGAAAGTTTCTCACATAGCTTTCATCAAGTCACTGTTGAGGTTAGAGTCATTATCAGTAGTGATTGACTCTGAAATTCCGAATCGACAAACAACACGGCCGCGGATGAAGTCTGCCATGACTTTCGTAGTCACTGCTTTGTAAGATACTGCTTCGACCTATTTGGTGATTTGTGAGAGATAATAGACGTACTCAAACCAATTATGCCATCATACGACCAGGCGAATATGTCTTCATACTCCTTCAGAAATTTTGTATACTCTTACTTCTCTGATGATGATAGGTGAATGCTGATTCGTGTTTCCTTGACGTGTTCTAAATCTCCTAGGTTGACAATTTTGGTCACGTCCAGGTTGGACTTAGGTCTGTTCTCAAAATTCTCAACTTCTTTAACAATCTCGTCAGGTATGTCATCTTTCTCTAGATCAATGTCTATTTGTTGCATTGCCTCATTGCATGTCACAATCATTGGTTCATCAAAACAAGTAATAGTAATATTGTATTGGTAAATTAAGGAGAGAAAACGATAGCAGCAAATATTAATTCATAAGAAAAATCAAACATGCTTTTGATAATCGAATAATTGTTTTGAACATCGAAGATCTTATTACGGGAATTGAAAAATGCAAAAAGAAAAGCATTTAGTAAATAAAATAGTGAATAATGCTTGTTTTAGCTTGCTACCCCGAGGCTCGTCGGGATTTGGTTGTCCTGATGGTCCAATTCTTGAGATGTGCCCCTCTGCTCACAACCTGTGTAGAAGGGCCTTCTTCCCCTCCTCCTCGAGAATAACACAGCAGTCCATATCACTGTCCTCTATAAACAAGTTCTTCACTGCTGCAAGTGTTTCTTCTTTATCTAACCCATAAATAATGTCGGCCTGTTGGAAGGTCTACTCCTTATTGGCTGCTCTAGTGGGTAGTAAGAACCGCACCATGGTGGCGACCACCTATTGAATTCTTCCCAGGTGTATTCATATCCCAAATCGAAGGTAATGCCCTGTTTCTTGAGTTTTATGTTTTTAGACACCCCTTAGAGGTTCTTGCCTTTAGTGGGACTAAGAGGCGGAGTGGGTGGAGGGCCCCTGGCTCTTGTGAAATAGGATGATGATTCCAGAGTGCACGAACTAACCTTTGGGAAGGGGAATAATAAAAAAATAAAAAAAAAATAAAAACAAAAGGTAATCAAGTCAGTGAGGATTATAAAAAGTATTGTAATATTTAAACACATAGTGAAGGAGTGTAAATCGTGTCCTAATTTGGAAACCTCTTTGTGCCCGAGGTAGGCCTAGCGACAAATAAACTTGGAAAACTTTTAATGCTAAATGCCTTATTTTATTGATAAAAATAAGCGGATCCCAAAACGATACTAAATAAGCAAGAAATAAAAGTCATTGATGGTCGTTGTCCTTATTACATCTTAAGAAAAAGCAAAAAAAATCTAGCCTATTTGGTCCCAGAAGGACCTTCCTCAGGCTGAATGTTCTCGATCAAATTTTCCAGCTCGCGTAGGCTCGCCTTTGCCAGAAGTCCTTCTTCGTTTCCCTCAGCGTTCTGGAATTCTTTGACTCTTTTCCTCACTTTTCCTTCCAATTCTAACAGGCTATATTCTAGATAATCTAGCTTTTCACTAGCCTTGACAGCCTTTTCTTTTCATTCATTGATTTGGTCATTCGATGGAAGATTCCTCCACCAGTCTAGCAAAAGCATGGGTATGTAAACCATTCCGAAGCTGGGGATCTCGTGCCTCATATTTCTGCAAAGCAAACAAGGTTAGGTATTTACCCCCACCAGACTCGACTATTTAACATCAACAATCAGTATAAAGCATTTAGTTCTTCAAATAAATGCACAGAATGTGATGAAGTCTGTTTGGGTTTAGGGAAACCCAGTGGACTTATGGACAAGGCTATTTTAAAGGATTATTATATGGACAACATAACTGACCCGACTAGGTTTGACCATGATTTAAATGGAGTAAGGTTTCTATGGGGTTTTAGACTGGTACCCTTGAGCGGACAACTCAAGGGGAAAGGCACGGAACTGTCGACTGCACCGCTGATCGACTAGTTTTACCACAAATAAGCCTTTTAAAATTTAGGGGGTAATGATATAGGAAGGGCGCAACCACTCATCAAGTGTTGCTATAGTATTTGTTTGGCACGAGTGGAGTATGATGTTGAGCATGATTATCCAATAATTAAAAGCATATTGATATGTATTTGCACGTTCAGAAAGCGATAAATACAACCGTTTTATAATTTGAAGCAGTTATAAAAGAAAGAAACAAGAAAGATATGTCAATTTTGCTTTTGAAAAAGAAATAAAATGCTTAAAGGAATTAAACAAATAATTGCACATGGGGGAGGGGGTACAAATCCAAAAAATGGTATGGAATGGTAAAAAGCCTAAATATCCCCAGCAGAGTCGTCATGCTGTCGCGCCCCCTTTTTTCCTCGCGATATTTGGTTTATAACATTTTGGTATGGGACAACTCGTTCCTTTTGTCAAAGGGGTTTGCATTTTTGAAGAGTCGCCACCTAACGATTTAAGGTGCGTTAGGGCACCTGTAGGGTTAATTTATAACTACATTTGTAACCAGAGATAGGGTAAGGGCTTGAAATTATCCTAAGGGGAAGGTGTTAGGCACCCCTCAGGAACTACTAGTGTGGTTCCCGGCAAACAGGTTTTTATGAATTTGTACAATTAGCAAATAAATAAGTATGGCTCAAATAGTAGGGGATTTAAGTTTAAATACACAGATGTTTGAAAAAAAACATTTAATGAAAAACATGATTTTGAAAAAAATAACAATCTAAGCGTGTTCGTGAATGTAAATGGGTGTCCTAGGTTGGTTAGCCTATAGGATTATATCAGTACAATGCGTAGTAATCACTCCTTAGAAATGGGCTACGCGTGGCATTAACACACTAGTCATCATATCCATATCTACCCTTTCCCGCCCCGTGAAGGTAATTAAAGCGAAGGTTGGTCTCGACCCTTATTGCATGCTGTTACCCGTCCATTCCTATCAGTCCTGGAGGAATTTAGGATTTCTATCCTGTAAAGGGGGGTGGGTTCTAGGCAGACCCTCAGGTTTAAAGGGCAAAATACTAGGCGACAAATAAAACACATAGGACTGTATTTAGGGGGTACAACATAGAAATCAGATAGAAGGCTCAGATATACCTCCACATGTAATGCACATAGACAGCACGACTCATACACAATTAAGGTCTAAATTCAAATCCTAATAAGGTATTTAAGTGATAACAGTAGAACCATATTTATTACATGACTCAGAAAAGAAGTTTGAATCAGGCTTGCCTACTGATTTTAACACGTTGACAGTTAAACACTAATCACAAAAACGATTCTGGTTTTATTTAAAGGTGATTGCCTAAGGTTTGCCTAGGAGCGGAATACAGATAACTACATTTTTATATGGTGAGACAAGGCAGATTTTTTAAAGCGGACTCTTGAATCCTTATAGGAATGATATCTAATGACAAATCAAGTCAGTTTTTGAAAGAATTCGTTTCTGAGAAAATAAACCATTAATTAAACCAGTTTCGACACGAACTAAAACGTGGACTGGGTTGATTTATTTAACTAAACTAGTTGAGATCTATTGGCAGAATTTCTAGAGTTATTCCTTATAGGCATGACATCTAGTTGTTTAACACTGATTTCAGAAACTTTGCATGCATGATGACCAATGAAAGAAAACATGTAACACTTGTTATAACAGAAGCTGGATTAAATTATATCATATAGGTATGGCATCTATTTGTGAAATTGATTTTGAGACCTATTAAACATGATTTCTAACATGGCAAGGCAAGTATAGTAAAATCCTATTAAACATGATTTCTAACATGGTAAGGCAAGTATAGTAAAACCCTATCGGTATGTTTTCTAACATGGTAAGGCCAGGCATATTAAAATATAAAGTCCTAAAGGCATGGTTTCTACCCGCCTTACCCCATAAACATGTAAGTACCTGCCCTTTTCACTAGTTAACCCAATACTCATTTATAAATTATTACAGACCATGTGAATAAATTACATAAGAAAAGTATAAATTACACTATAGAGAGCCTGAAACAGGCCCAGACTTTCAACACATGATTAGGACTTCATCCCTTAGTTATGTAATAAACCACCTCAAGTGCCAAGTTTGTTCCTTAGCCTTTCTCATATCTGGGTGTGTCAGAGTTCACTAAGGACCTCAAGGGATCCCGTGCAGTGCTCACACCCAGATTGCATAACCAAGACGGAGTAAGTGCAGTGTAGAAACGCCAGCTTTTATGTGTCCAAGTTCAGAGTGAACTCAAGGGTCCAAAGGCAAGGCTCACACAAAAGGGGCAGAACCTATTGGTCTAAGAGTATATACGAGAGTGCTTCTCATAGATTTAAAAAAGTTGAGTTGGAAATAGTTTTGACAATGATTAGTTTGAAATAAGTTTTGGAAGGCAATAGAAGAGTTTGCCTTAGTGAAAACCAGCTTGAAGAAGAAAAGAAACAGGATAATCAGCAACTCAAGACCAAATCAACATACATAGTTCAAAGACAAACAGGGAAAGGAGGAATTGGGTACAAGTAGTTCATATGTGAAAGCATATTTGCACACAGAGCAACACCAGAGAAGTACTACAGAACTTAAATAGTCACAACAATAGTCTATCACAAAGTGTTCATGCCATGAGCTTAACAACATTTGATTTAAGGGGTACTAAACATTTGGGGGAAAGCGTTCATGATCACATAGTAACTAAGTGTCATGGTTATAATGTATTGGGGTTAGGGGGTATGGCAGAATAGTAGTAGAAAATGTAAGAAAGCAGTAGACATGCTGAATTACAAGGTAATAACATGGCAAAATAGGCATGCTAATCTCAAGGAAGACAACAGAACCACAAGTAGAAGCATAAGAGAAACAAAAGGAAGTGCAATACAAATAGAGACATATTGTTTTGGATGTTGTAAATTAAACTGAAAACATACCAGTAAAAATGAGAGAATAGGTGCAGAGTGAGGAGTGAAGAGCAGTACAATGAAGGGAAGTAGAGCAGTAGTGTTGTGACGAACCGACCCGTTGTCACGTGAGTTACCGCCCCATTTCCCCCTTATCGTGTTGCTTCATGTCTCAATGTCAGTATTAGAGTTGATCGGGTGTAATTGAATTGGCTTTGGATGAAAATAAGGCACATAGCCTCTTAGAAGGAAGCTTGTATTAGAAAAGCCAACCGGAAGTTGACTATGTGGTTAGAGGGCTCGGAATTGAATTCCGATGATTCGATTAGCTCCGGGTGATGATTTAAGGCTTAGGAGCGCAATCGGAAGTAATTTTGGAGGTCCGATGAAGAAGCTAGCCTATTTTGGCGAAGTTAGTATTTTGGCGATTTCCGGTTGATAGGTGATATTTTGATCCGGGAGTCGGAATGGAATTCCGAGAGTTG
>MU787280.1:209042-245099 GCA_026770625.1 Nicotiana glauca
CTACTCACTCTACTCCCTGCACCTTGTGTGCAGATACAGGGATCCTGGAGGGCAGTTGATATAAATTGCTGTTGTTTCAGCTTACTGCGGAGTTATCGAGGTAGCTGCCGGCGTTCGCAGGACCCGATCTCTCCTTCCCGTTATCTCTTATACTTCTGCTTTAGACTTGGTTGTATAGGATATTATTCAGATGTTTAGAGGCTCAGACTTGTGACACATGATCCTTATGGGTTGTTATTTCGGTTATTTTGTTTTCCGCACTCACTTTACTATCATTATGGAAACAGGAGACTTTACTTAATTTGGAGTATTTGAGTTGATAATTGGAATGGAAATATGGAATGGTCGGGCTTGCCTAACAAGGTGTTGGGCGCCATCGCGACCGGGGTTTGGGTCGTGACAAGTGTGTAGAGCAGTAGAGTAGTAGAATAATAGAGCAGTAGAGTAGTAGAACAATAGAGCAGTAGAGCAACGTAACCACTCAGTTTTGGCTTGCATCCAAATGAGTATCAAGTAAGTATGTATATGTGTAAGAAAGAGTTCAGAACAGTGTAATTGTTCGTGTATTATGCTAAAGAGAGGATAGAATATTTATAGTTTTAGAACAAGCAGGAAAATAAGGTAATTAGTACTGACATAGAATAATTATAGAAATAATACAAATCAGAATCAATTAAAGACCCGGACTCCCTCCAATTAGCGAGTCATAGTTCAAGCGGACTCAAGTTTTATCAAATAGGGAAAAGAATTACTTATAAGACTGATTTTACCACAATAGGAGTAATAAAAGCATGTGTCATGTAATAAGGACTAAGTACATAATATTTTCAAGTAAGGAAAGTACACGTTAAATAACTAACAGGATATTTGTGCACATAATAAGGTAGAGTACAATTTTAATTCTGAAAGTTAGTTCAAAGAATCGCGAATGAGATTGAAAATCACAGGGAATCACCACTAACTAAGGAAAGTATCACAAAAGTAAGAAAGCAATCCAAAAAATCAGTACAGAATTACAAGGAAAATACACAAAATCACAAATTCAGGGAAGATATCGCAGGTCTAAGGAGATTACATAAAAATCAATATAAATTATCATGTGAACAATCAATAAAACAAATAGTCAGACCTATTAAATGATAAATAACATGTTTGAAAAAAATTAGAGAAACCTTAAGAGCGGATTAGAGAAGGAAGTACAAGAGCATATAGAACATACATGAAACCTAGAATGTTCATGAGAGAAATGCAAACATATCGCAAACAGACTCAAACTTCAAATCAAATCCAAAAGTATTAGGGTTTCTTAACGAAAATGAATCGAGGAAAAGGAAAGACTCAAGTGATGTTTAAACATGTTAAAAATCACAAAGTAATTGCTAAAAATAAAAAAGGAATCATTTTTTGCAAAAGGGTTTTGAAACCCTAGTCTGGAAAATAAGGAAGTCGTTTGAAATCAGCGAAATTTTTTGAGGAAAACAGGTGAGAACCTTTAAAGACACCAAGATCCATCACAAATCTAAAAAGGTTGGAGGATTCAAAGTCAGGGTTTCCAGAAAAGTAGTAGAGATAATAGAATAGGTCAAGAACCCATAGATACGTAATAAAACAAGAAAATGTTCTTACTCATAAACGGAAAATGGACTGAGACAGGCTGATAAACAAAGTTCCAAATCAGAACCAGTTGGGATTCCCTTGATAAGATCTCAAGGATCCAAGAAATCGAAGAGCCATAGCGTGTGGAATACCAGGTCCGGTCTGATAAGACATCGAAACATCATAGGAGGGGTTCACATCGATGACGGCGATTAAGATTTGAGTTAGGTCTCAGAGAGAATTTGGAGAGGAAGGTATTCAAGGGCGGTGCAAGCGAGAGAATGGGGTAGGGTTTGGGGGGGTCGTTGGATTAAAAAGGGAAAGAAATAACGTGGACCGTTGATATAAGAGATCAACAATCGAGATTAAAAAAGGTAGGTTGGGTTCGGGGTTTGGGTATTGGTTAATAGGGTGTGGGTCAGGTTTTATTTATAAAATTGGGCTGGGAATTGGGGTCCTGATTTGGCTATAATTGAAAGCCAATTTGGCTATAATTTAAATAGCCAGTTTTTCCCTATTTAATCTATAAAAAATAGTAGATAATTTCTAAAAAAAATAATTTAGAGTGATAAAATGATTTAGTATACATAATTAGTAATTTAAAAATATAGGATCCAATTTTATGCATATAAAAAATAAAAAAAAGGGCTAACATTGTAATTATGTGCAATTTAGCTTTAAAAATACTAAATATAATTATAAAAAATATATAAAAATTAAATTGGCCATATTTTGGCATAAATATAGAATTACAATAGATGAATTATCAAAACAATAATTTTGGAATTAATTATTGGGGATTTTATGGATAAAAAGAGAGAAAATAAATCAATTTAAACCTTTACAATTTTGGAAAAAATAATAAAAACCTTGGGCATGCTTTTATATATATATATATATATATATATATATATATATATATATATATATATATATATATATATATATATATATATATATATATATATATATATATGCTATTTTGAATATTAAAAGAATATATAGGGAAAAATTAGGTATCAACATTGTACAAGCAAAAGATGTCCATGTAGTTGATGTGGACGAAGAAACGAAAGAGGAATCTAGTTCCCTGGCCTGCAAGTCTTTAAGGAAGAAACACTCACTCTCAATATAAAAGGCACACCTCTAAGGGTGATGAGAGTTCTTCCAAGAGTGCTGGTGCTGGTTCCAAGGAAAAGTTAGTAAAAATATTTGGTGACAAGACAGTGAAGGAGAGTGGTGACAAGTCTCATGAGAAAGAAGTGGAAACACATGGTGAACATATACAGAACAAGTCAGTGCAGAAGGAAAAGTCCATTGGCTGGTCAGTGAAAAGAAAAATGGATGATGATGATGAGGAACCTGGTTCCATGAAGAAAGTAAAAGTAAGTGAGTCTATGAGGTCTGAGAAAAGGAAATTGGGGAATCACAAAGTGTTGTGGGGCCGCACATTTGCCTCTAACATTCTAGAGGTTGATGGGATGATACAATTAGTGGAAATTTGTGATTCTCAATAATGGACCAATCCATTTACAAGTGAGGCTCCAATAGTGTATGAGGAGGAGTTACGGAGTTTCTACACCAGCCTCTTCATCGTAGATGGTGAAAAAATCTGTGTGTTGATAAATTGGGTGGACATAGTGATGGATTCTGCCTTATTGGGGTCCATTCTGGGTGTTCCTGCTGAAGGACTGTCATCTGTTCAGGGTGTCTGCATACCAAACTTCAAAAATGCCATTATCAAGGACAAGGCAGTACAAAATATGGAACGGGTGCATAAGAAGACACTCCTTCCAATATATCACTTGCTCTTTGAGATGGTTAACAAAGTGTGCTTCCCCGCGCTGAAAGAAGATCTGTTGCATCCAAAGCTCATATATTCCTTATGGAAGCCTTGGATAAGTTTACCTCCATAAATTTGCCTGCCATAATGATTGAGCATATGTAGAAGTTAGAAAACCTTAAATATGGAAATCCTGAACTGCCTTATGGGTTCCTTCTCACGAAGGTCTTTGAGATTTTCAATGTACCTCTGGGACAAGCCAAAGTGGGCACCAAAAATCAATCAATTTCAAAAACTTCTCTTGAGGGATGTGAGTGTATTGACAAAGTTGGAAGAGTTGGAAGCACTTCCACAATCTCACAATTGATAAATGCTTAGAATAGTGCGACAAAGGAGATTCGAAAGTTAAAGGCTAGGAACGCGATTCTTGAGAGTCGGCTCGGTCAGTTGCAAGAGGCACCTGGTTCCAGTAGTTCTCACAGCTCAGAAGTTGCACGCCTAACAAAGGAGAATGCTGAGCCCAGGAAACATGTGGAGGACCTGAAAGAAAGACTGCTCAATGAGAAACTATCCGCGAATGCTCTCATGGATCTTGTCCTTCAAACCCTTGCTTCCTTTTCCAAACACTTCCTCCAGTGTCCCCTAAGGAATGTCCCCTCAGTGTCCAGTTTCTTGTGTCTATCTTCTTAAGTTGTTTTTGGTGATGTTTTGTTATTTTTGGCAATTATTTTTTTGTTGTAGACCGTGGATGAAAACAATAAATCTACTCCCGCCTGTATAAGTCCAACTCTGGTTAATGAAAGTGATTTCCTTTTTGCTATCTTTGTTACTGCTTTATTTCTGTTTTCTATCATGTTGTGTGCACATAAGTGGCATGAGTTGGCTATGCTAGATGTCACGAACCAAAACCTACCCGGTCGTGATGTCGCCTATCATGGAGCTAGGCTAGCCGACACATTCCCAAAATGATTTGATATTTTATAAAATAAAATTTGATGATAACCTTTTCCATATTGAAATTTCATAAATAAGACAAATACAAAAACCAAAATGCAAAATAAAAGCCCGACCTCAGGTGTCACTAAGTCATGCACAAACTACATCTATTTCGAAATATAACAAGACTAACACAGCTAGAGAGTAGCCAAAATACACTAGAAGAAGATAAAGAAAGAGAAATACGGGACTACAATCACCAGAAAGCTACCTCGCTATCTCCGGTGAAAGCTTGCGAGTGGAATAGTCAATAGCCGTTACCATGCCCTGAGATACTTGGATTTGCACACAAGGTGCAGGGGTTAACGTGAGTACACCAACTCAGTAAGTAACAAGTCCAAACTATGGACTGATAGGTTGTGACAAACTAAACTTCAACAAGTAAAACATAATTAAACTGTACAATAAAGTAGTTATGCTTTCAATTAAATTATTCAGCTCGACAGTAAAGGAAATACCAATTTGAACAATGTGAAGTATAAAGCTCAGCTAATCTCTATGTGCCAATGCACAAAATGCATTAAAATGTACCATGTACCTCCACTCTCAAGTACTCAAGTACTCAGTATTGTATATGGCCATCCAGCTCAGGAAAGATACATCTCGGAATATATACACATCGCTGACAACAGTCACTCAGTACCAAGGAAGGCCGTTCCAATCCTATAGAGAAGATCCATCTCCATGTATAAATACTTCGGACAAGATTCATGTCCATAGAAGATCCATCCCTCAAAATATCAATTGCGCTCACTGGGGTGTATTACAGATTTTGGAGCGGCTCCTACATCCCAAGCGCTATCACAATTATTAACATCACCACTGTGGCGTGCAGCTTGATCCCATAACTGTCACTCATAATCAAGCCCTCGGCCTCACTCAGTCATCACTCTCCAGTCTTACACACGTGGGCTTACGATACCATAAAACTAGCCCGAAATAATGATGTGATGTGCCAAATAATAACAACCGAGACTGAGACATGATATGATATGCATAAATAAGATTGTTTACATAGTATCAATGAAACTAATAAGATGGCAGCAAAAAACGACCCCTCAGGTCTAAATAGTATAGGCTTGAAGCCCTAACATGAAAAATTAGTGTGTTTTACAGCTAACTTACTTAATCACATAGTGGAAACAAGGATATCAACAATAAATAGTCATGAAGAGGTGCCATGAAATGAACCATGCTGCAATTCTCATAGTGCACGCCCACACGCCCGTCACTCGACATTAGCGTCATCTTAGTACTAATCACATAACATATAATTCGGGGTTTTGAACCCTCAAAACCATGTTTGGAAGCATTACTTACCTCAAACCAAGCCAAATCCTACTCCGCGATGCCCTTGCCTCTTGAATCGACCTCCAAACGCCCCAAATCTAACCAAAAGCAATACAATGCAGTCAATATAGGCCAAGGAATCAATTCCACACGAAAAAATATCAATTTAGGTCAAAATCCCGAAATTCACCCGAACCCGGCCCCTAGGCCCATGTCTCGGACTCTGACAAAAATCAAAAAACTAGAAAGCCCTTTCACTCACTAGTCTATCCATAACAAATTCATCAAAATCTGACTTCAAATGGTCCCTCAAATCCCCAAATCAAACTCTCCAATTATCAAGCCCTAACCCCCTCAATTTCATCCCTAATTTCTACTAATTTCATGCTTAAACAACTAAAAATTACCATAATCACGAGTATTAAGCTCAAATAACTTGCCTCAATGTAAACCCCCTTGATTCCCTCTTCAAAACCATCCAAAAAGCTCCAAGTTCAAATAAAAATGGTGGAAAACAACCCAAATTTCGCAAAGGGTTTAATTTATACCTTCTGCCCAGGCATTTCCGAACCTGCGGCCCTTTTTCGCACCTGCGCAACCGCTTCTGCGCCCAGGAGTCTGCACCTGCGGAAATCACTTCCCCCTTCAAAACAACTTCTACGGTCACCACACCATGCCTGCGGTTGCGCAGGTGCGCTCCACCTTCCGCACCTGCGATCCAGCCTCAAATTCCAAATCTCGCGTCTGCGGTTCCTTTCTGCATCTGCGACCATCGTACCTGCATGCGGTTCTCACTCCACATGTGCGGTTACATCAGAAGAAAAAACTTCAACTGAACAATTCTATCTCTAAGCCTTCTGTTAACCATCCGAATTCATCCCGAGGCCCTCAAGACTAGGGGTGGGCAAAATACCTACCGAATCAAAAAAATCGGTCGAACCGAAAATTTCAGTTTATTTGGTTTCAGTTTTTCGGTTTATTCAGTCGGTGTGCATTTTATAATTTTAATAAGTTCGATGTTCGGTTCGGTGGTCAGTTTTCGATTAAACCGAAAAATTGAAAAACTGAATTTTGGACCTCTGCAATAAGTAGTTACAACAGCCTTCAGAGATTCAAAAGCTTGGTTGGCTCTTGACTTCGCTAAGAGCTATTCTTGTTCAATATATTGGTTTGACATCTTACAAGATCATGCCCATTTATATAAGATACATAATAGTCAATATCTAGGATTGGTTAAACTTGCAACCCAAAAACCAACTAATCCGTGGATCTTTCTACTTTGGGTACCTATTATTTTTTTACTTCGAAATTATAATTCTTCAATATAATATCAGATGTTGCTATCTTGATTGTGTTCTTCAATTTGTAGTTACAATAATATAATTAATTCGAGTTTAGAATGATTCATCGACTTGCTTGAATTGGATTTCTGTGCCTCTCTTTTCACAACTGCTAATTGCAAAACATATTCATTATGCTGAAGAGGACCATAGAGAAATTTGAACTCATCAAAACTGAACTATAAAAATTTAGGCTAAAGTTATCCGCTCTGTTTTGCCTTTGAGCGGATAAGAATTTCACACATAGCTAAACCGAAAGCTGAACTGATTAAACCAAACCGAATATGAATAAACCGAACCGAACCGAAGTTATTAAGGTTCGGTTTTGGTTATTAAAATCACAAACCAAAATCGAATTAACCGACCGAAATTCTACAAAACCGAGCCAAACCAACCGATGCCCACCCCTATTCAGGACCTCAACCAAAACTACCAACAAGTCTTATATCAACATACAAACTTAATTGAGCCTCCGAAACACTCCAAACAACATCAAAGCATCAAATCACCTTCGGATTCAAGCCTAAGAACTTCTAAACTTTAAAATTCCGCAAACGATGCTAAAACCCACCAAATCACCTCCGAATGATCTAAAATTTTGTATATACGTCACAAATGACACTACGAACCTTCTCCAACTTCCGTAATTCCATTCTGACCCTGATATCAAAATTTCATTTCTGAGAGAATCGCCAAAATTCTAATTTCGCTAATTCAAGCATAATTCTACCACGAGCCTCA
This sequence comes from Nicotiana glauca, assembly GCA_026770625.1. Classification (NCBI taxonomy): domain Eukaryota; kingdom Viridiplantae; phylum Streptophyta; class Magnoliopsida; order Solanales; family Solanaceae; genus Nicotiana; species Nicotiana glauca. The sequence goes on from MU787280.1 coordinate 216,789, forward strand.
AAATTACATTTTGGACGTACTCCCAAATCCAAAATCACCTAACGGAGCTTATCGAACCTCAGAATTCACTTCCGAGATCGTTTACACATAAGCCAACATCCGCTTGACTTTTCTAATTTAGACTTCTAAACAAGAGAGTAAGTGTTTCATTTCACACCAAAACCACTCCAGACTCGAACCAACCAACACGATATGATGAAATACAGCTAAGGAACATATAAAGAAGCGTAAAAGGGGGAAAACGATTTATAATTTATGAAATAACCGGCTGGATCGTTACACTAGACTTCTTTATGCTACTAACTTATTCTATGCTTTTTATGATGCCAAAAGGGAAAAGATTTTATTGAATAAAATCAATGAGAATAAATAAATAATGATCTGAAGGGGGAGAAATATAGATTCAGGGGGAACTCATTAGGTAACTCATTTTTAGGGAATACAGAGATTCGGATTGAGGGGGAAATTTAAGGTCTTTCTGGTTCACAGTTTGGTTCTATGTGGGATTTCTAGTTTTTTCAATTATGAGTTTGTCATCATCAAAAAGGGAGAAATTGATAGGTTACAAGCACTTAGGTCATAAGTACTTTGCTTTATGTTTTGATGATATAACAAACTTACTATCCAGAACCAGGTAAGGAACATGTTACACATTTACAAGATCTTAAGATCACAAGGTCCGAGTTGGGATTCAGCGTGGGACATGATTCAACTCTTCAGAGTAGAAGGAACAACTAAGGGAACAGGTCCCTACCAGTTCCCGAGGAGACTGCGTGAAGTCAACTCTCCGGCTGGAAAGTTGTTGCCTACATACGCTATAGTGCAAAAACAGTACAACAGTCAACTTTCTAGGAAAGACTTTTTACCTACCTTGCTTACATCAATGTAAGTGATGTCACACGTGTATATATACAATCAAGAGAGGTAAAGTACCATCATATGAACACTTAGAGTTTTGATAAGAGCTCACTCACGTTACCATTCAGCAAGCAAGTGTCAAATGCTTCAAGAACAAATAACAAAACAACTATAGACCAGTTACCACATAAAGTTATATATGTCCTTAGTTGAGTTGTAACTTTGTAATAGTCTTAATACTGGAATTCCCATCTCGCTTGTTTAAGAAGCATTCTGTAGGAAATCCTGTAAACCTCAAACCGATGTGTTTAAGTCTTGGCTAGAGTTAGTCAAGTTTTAAAATCTTTGTAATAGATTTATTGCAAAGTCACTTGTAATAGGTGTGTTAAAAGTTAGTAAGAATCTAAAATTTGCTCAGTAGTGAAGTTGAAATCCTACAAGGGCAGGTCGTAGTTTTTAATTCCATTGAGCTGGGAATTTTTCACATAAAATTTCTCTTGTCATTTACTTAATTTCATATGTATGTGCACTGTACCAGTGAATCTGATAGAGAGCTTGGTTCTCTATAGAGTTTGGTGGACCCTTATATTCTATCACCAAAGCTCTTGTTGTTTCTAGCAAATATTTATGTTTTCTTTCAACAATCCCATTTTGTTGGGGCGTGTAAGGACAAGAGGTTTGGTGTAAGATGCCTTTAGACTAAATAAATGACTAACTTCATAACTGGTACCAAGTTCCAAAGCATTGTCTGTTCGAATAATTTTAGTTTTAGTTTTGAACTGAGTTTCAACCATGGAGAAGAAAGATTTTAAAATGGACAGAGCATTACACTTGTGACTTAGGAGATTTGTCTAAGCGTTTCTACTGCAATCATCTACAATTGTGAGAAATTATCTATGATATATCTATGTGGCAGTGTGATATGGTCACCAAACATCTGCATGAATAAGATCAAATAAATGGGAAGAATGGGAATTACTATCAGGGAAATAATTTCGTTGTTGTCTAACAAATGGACACATATCATAAATGAAAGGTTGTTTATCAGAAAAAGGTACATTCAAAGCATTTATTTTCTGTAATTTAGAAAAATAGAAGGTGTCCCAGCATATTATGTCATAAAAATTGGGATTTATTTATATTTAATATGTTTGCATGAACAGAGATAAGGAATTAAAGTAAGAAAATTACAAGTTGATGGAGGTCCAGAATGTGTGACTAGATATTGTGAACTGGAGTTGAACAGATAGAGCCCTTCAACTATCTTACCAAGTACCAATGGGATCTTCAGAGAAGGGCCCTGTAGAAAACAGGCATGTTGTGAAAAAATAACAGTGATAAAATATTAACTAATAACTTGTGGACGGAAATAATATTGTACTTAAAAGTAGGCACATATAACACTTGGACAGAGTGACTGAAGGATTTAATTGGACAGAAACTATTGAGGTCAATTTTACTTTATACCCATTGGGTAATGTGATAAGTTAGGGAACAAATGGGGTTGTTATATTTGTAAGAAAAGATTTGTTAAAGGTCATATGATCTGATGCTCCAGAATCCAAGTTTCATGAGTTAGAATACGCATTAGACAAGTACAATTACCACCACTCATCAGATGAGAAGAGAAAACAAATATGCATGCAAAGTTATCTGTGGTAGAGTGACTTTGAGAATCATTAGCACCAACTTGAACATATTGAAGGATATTCATGATTTGCCTGTACTGATCAGGTGTGATGATATTAGCAATATTGATGTTCTCAAGGGAATGATCATACATGGCATCAAAAAAGAATGAATATGTGCAGCAACTCGGATATTCTTGTTCCCTGATTTAAAAGGTTGTGGAAACCCATGCAACTTGTAGCACTTCTCAATTATATGTCCAGGCTTTTTACAGTATCTGTAATAGAGCCTTTATGGATCATAGCCTCCCTTTTGAATGTTGAAACCTTGATTATTGGTATTTGTATAGTTAAAAGCATATCTCTATGTAAAATTTGTGGTTTGTTGTGGTTTTGGATTACAAGTGGAACCATTAGAGCTAGCAGAAAAAACTACAGAGTCAGACTGAAAATTAGGTACATTGTGAGTCCCTCTTTTGTTTCTCATCTTGAACAACTAGAGAATAAACCTTTGTAACTTCAGGAAATGGCTGCATCATCAAAATATTTCCTCTAACGTTGTTGAATACCTCATTCAAACCCATCAAAAATTACATTAATTTTTGATATTCCATATTTGATCATTTTGTGTTTACCTCCACATTTACATTCACAAAACACAAAAAGAGTCAGCATCAAGAGACTTCATTTCATCCCAGAGTCTCTTAACCTTATTCAACTAACCTCCCACATCAGAAGAACTTTGAGATATAGAACTTAGGTCATTTTGGACTTCATACATCCTAGTACCATTTGCTTGCCCGTACCTCTAGTTCAATTCATCTCATAGACTCTTAGCAGACTTGGAGTATATGACACTCTGTGAAATATCGCGGTCTAAGGAATTAAGGATCTAGGTAATGATCATGTTATTGCACTGTTCCTAGTGTTCAAACAAAATAGAAATGGGAAAAAGCTGAACATAACTCTCATTAATGAATCCTAACTTCTTCTTTGCCCCCAAAGAAATGATAATGCATATTCGCCAGAATCCAAAACAATCTATATTAAATTGTTTGTTCATGAGAATAATATCAGGATTATCATAAGGATGAATATAGAATGGGTGAGAGGGAGGTAAAATAAGCTCAGTTTGAGTAAAAGTAGGAGAGTTAGGATCGGTTTAAGCCGCCTTTGTATTATTTTCATTCTCCATGAGTAAAAAGATACAACATGTAAAAGCTAGAGCACAAAAGATAAAGGCAAAATAATAACCAGTAAAATGAATGAGCTGCAACGAGAAAGGTTACCAAAATATCGGGAGAATCCACCAGAAAAATAAAGTAAAAAACCTGATAAACTAGCAAAAAAAGGCTTATCGTCGTCACGTACCACCGAGCAACCACAACTTTAATCCATAAATTGAGAAAAAAGGTCGGTAAATCACAATTTTCATCCATAATAAACTTTGAAAAGCACTCGTTCCTCATTAAAAAAACCAAACTTTTGGGCTAGAACTTTAAAAAAAAAACTAGGTTTTCTAATTTTCCGGAAATAGGAAGAAACAAAGAAATTGAGGTACTAAAAATTGGAGATTAAAACTAGATCTTTGACGATAATACTATGATACCATGTTAGATTGTATGAAATCGAGCAGAAATGAGGAGGAAATCAGAAACCTAACTTAGGGAAGGAAGGTTCGAGAGAGACGATATTGTTCAGACTTCAGATAATCTGCAAAATAACTCGTTTGTCCTCAAATCTGGGACCAAAAATATTTATATACAAGCCTAACTCAAAGTGGGCCAAAATCGAAAGAAGAAAAAGAAAGTCCAAATATATATGTGTAGCTGACCCATCTAAATAATTACAAGGCCCAAAATGACGGCCTAAATATAAATCCAACAATAGATATGCCCTACTGGACCCTAACATAATGTGGAATATATAAATATTCCACTTAGCCTTATATATATGACTTGGATATATGTAGAGCAATGACACAAAGTTTCTTCAAGTGGAAAATGATAATTTCTTGTATTTGTTCAAATAAATCTATGTGGAAGGCCTGAATAATAGAATTGGATACTTGGTTAGTATCCAAATACAGATCAATCACTGTTCCTAAGTTATTAGAATACAGCACACACACAAAGACATTAAACTTTGTTCAAATACACTACATCAGAACGTTGATAAAAGTACAAGAAAAAGAAGTCATCACAGGATAAAAAAGGAATATACCAGCAATAGTAAACTGTGATCTTCATGCTATATGCTGACGATGCAAGGCTCTCTTCCGGTATTAGTAAAGTATGTAGAATAAGATAGTAATAGAATAAATTAGTTTTAAAATAATCTAAAGAAACATCGTTCCTGCATATTTCCATTAGGATAAATATTTCTTTAGTGCATATTTTCACTAGAACAGAGTTAGATAAATATTTAGGTAAAGAAACTGAGGATGACGCTAAAGAATTTGATGTTCTTCTTCAGTGGAAATTGAACTCATCTAGATTTCCTATTCTCACGGAGATGGCTCGTGATGTATTGTGACGATTCAAAGGGTCATCACTTGTTCCCTTACCCTTTCTGTGCTTCCGTGGCCTTGAAAACCTTATGTAGAGTTACCTCAATTTGCGTGCGCAGTCCGGGCGTGTAGCTGGAAAGCTTAAATATGAATTCTGTGTGAAAAATACTAAATTTTGATACTAATATGAATAAATTTTACTTCGGTCAATATTTTGGATAAACGGATCGGGACCCGTAATTTGACGGTCCTGGTAGGTCCGTAGAAAAATATGGGACTCGGGCGTGTGCCCGAAATCGAATTTCGAGGTCCAGAGCCCGAGAAATGAAATTTTGTGTGAAATTATTTTCTGAAAATATATAAGGGAATTTGAAATGAAATTTGATTAGAACGTATCGGTATCGGTTTCGTATTTTGGTTCCGGCGCCCGGTCAAGTCATATATGGTTTAAGTACTTTCTATGAAGTTTGGTTGAAAACGGACGACGTATAACGTGTTTCGGACTTAAAATAGAAATTTGATGTTTTAAGAAAACTTGGAAGAAATTATGAATTTTGAGGTTTAATTCGAAGTATATGATATTATTTTGGTGATTTGATCGTGCTGATAAGTCCGTAGAATTTTTTGAGGTTGTGTGCATATTTGGTTTGGAGCCCCGAGGGCTCGGGTGAGTTTTGGATAGGCGTCGGAGTGCATTTTTAACTTAGGAAAAATCTGGTATGAACAGGCCTGCGGGTGCGAAATCGCAAATGCGAAGGCTGGTTCACAAATGCGGAGGCTGGTTCGCTAATGCGAAACCAGCCCAGGCCTGACTATGATCGCAAATTCGATATCTTTCTTCGCAAACGCGAAGGTACAGGGTTCGCAAATTCGAGACCTTCTTTGCAAATGCGAAGGTCCCCTGTAAGGCTTGGCTTTGCAAATGAGAAGCAGAGTTCGCAATTCCTATATTTTGGTCGGGGTTCGCAATTGTGAACCCCAGTTCGCAAATGCAATATCAGAGACCCAGCAATTCCATACTTGGTCGAATTTTAAGTAATTTTTCATCCCACTTTCAAAATACAACTCCTTGGGCGATTTTTCAAGAACAAGTTTCATTCCAAATCAATTGTAAGTCGATTTTTACTCAATTCTTTCAGTCATTAACATCATTTAACATGCTTTTCACTTAAAATCAATAATTTTCATGGGTGAAATCGGAGGTTTTGGGTAGAACCTAAGTTTTTAAAAATTGGAGATTTGGACCTCAATTTGAGGTCCGATTTCAAAATAAATTACATATTTGAGTTCGTGGGGGAATGGGTAACCGGGTTTTGGTTCGAACCTCAGGTTTTGACCACGTGGGCCCGGGGGCAATTTTGGAATTTTTGGGAAAAACTTGGGAAATTCATTTTTATGCATTCAAATTGATCTATTTAGTGTTTATTAAAGTAATTGAGTAATTTGTGACTAGATTCGAGTGGATTAGAGGTGGAATCGTAGGGTAAAGCGATAGTTTCAAGGCATCGAGGTAAGTGTTTGGTTTAACCCCAACTTGAGGGAATAGGAGTTGAGTCTTGTTGCTACTTGCTAAGTGATCGAGTATGATGTATAGGCATGGTAACGAGTATCTATACATTGGTGTCTAGTATGCCGTGAATCCTTATATTACAAATTTTTTGGTTTTGTTTTGTTATAACTACCATGCTTGATTGATGATTCTATATGTTGCAAAGAGTATGTGAAAGGAAACTGTGGTCCTTAAATTTTGTGGAGCGTTGGCTCGAGTTGAAATACAAATTTTGTAATCATATGAGATAAGTAAATCTTTGGAATATTGGTTCAAGTGATAATGCGAATTATGAGATGAAAGTGAAAGAAGAGAATGAGTTATTAAGTTATTCCCTTGCCGAGATGTTTTGTTGATTTTTGTTGGGTTTTTTTTCTCCTTTGCCGGGATGTTGAGTTTATTGATATTGTTCCCTTGCTGGGATTTAACTGTTTTATTGTATTCCCTTGCTAGGATTTCCTCCACTATTTGTTACTTCTTTGCCCCTTATTTGTGGCTGTTGTTGGGTGAGGTAGAGTGATATATATATATATATATATATATATATATATATATATATATATATATATATATATATATATATATATATATAGATCGGGTTGCACGCCGCAACAATGATATTTGAGGATCAGATTGCACACTGCAACAATGCTAAATGATATGGGTCGGATTGCATGCCGCAACAGTGATATTTGAGGGTTGGGTTGCACGTCGCAACAATGATAAATGATATTTGAGGATCGGGTTGCACGCCGCAACAATGCTAAATGATATGGGTTGGGTTGCACGCCGCAACAGTTATATTTGAGGGTCGGGTTGCACGCCGCAATAATGACATTGTAGATCGGGTTGCACACCGCAACAGTATTGATATATATACTGGGGTAGAGTTGCGCGCCGCAATAATGCTGATTCAAGTGTGTTTATTTCGGATATTTGTTTCGTTGTTCGCTGTAAATTCTCTTGGCTGCTTATATCCTTATATTGAGATTTCCTGTTTGTAACTATTGTCTCCCCACCGCATGCTTCCCCCTTCCTTTATTTACTGTTTGCTTCTTGTATTTCTTTCTGCGGTATATATATAGTTGAATTGCACAGGTTTATGTGGTATTCTGGTCTAGCCTTGTCACTACTTCGTCGGGGTTAGGCTAGACACTTGCCAGCACATGGGGTCGGTTGTGCTGATGCTACTCTCTCTGCTATTTTGCACAGATCCAGGTTTCGGGCAGCAGTAGCAGCATTAGTGCGGGAACAGGCCTTCAGTCCAACGAGACACGAGGCAGCCTTGCAGACGTCCGCAGGCCCGGCGTCTCCCTTATCCTCTCTTTAGTCTGTTATCTCATTATGTTCGAGAAAAATAGTTTATGGTTTCATTCAGACGTTGTATTTAGTATTCTTAGCAGTTCGTGAGTACAGTGACACCAGTCTTGGGTAGAGGATTTATTGAACTTTCTGCTTGCTATTCAGTTTTATTTAATGCTAAGACTTCCGCTTATTATTGTCGAATTTCATTGTTTAATTATTATCGTCAAAGAATTGTTAAAAGGATTTGTTTATTAAAGGAAAAGTAACTAAATTTGGCTTGCCTAGCTTCTACGAGTAGGCGCCATCACGACTTCGGAGGGTGGGAAATCCGGGTCATGATAAGTTGGTATCAGAGCACTAGTTTGCATAGGTCTCACAACTCACGAACAAACTTGGTAGAGTCTGAGGGATCGGTACGGAGACGTCTGTATTTATTCCCCAGAGGCTACAGAGCTAGGAAAAACTTCACAGTTGTTCTTTCTTATCATGTGGTTCTGTTTCTCAAATACCGATTGAATTTCTACTCTGTTCTTCCGCAGATGGCGAGAACACGCGCTTCCTCATCTACCGCTCAGTAGTCCGAGCCCCGAGCATCAGCCCCAGAGGCGGAGCCTCAGGTTGATTTTGAGAAGGAGGTTCCAGCCCCAGCAGTTCCGGTGGGCCCAACTCAGGTCCCAGGAGGGTTCATGGCCACCCCAGTTCTTCAGAATGCTCTGGACCGATTGGTAGGCCTCATAGAGATTGTCATCCGAGTGGGTTTATTTCCAGTGGTTCAGCCAGCGGCGGCAGGTCAGCCGGTATAGTGGCTCAGGCCAGGAGTGAGATCACTTTTCAGGAGGCGGCCAATGTGGCTCACCGAATGGAGATGGTTCGGTCACAGGAAAGTGGTCATGGGTCGAATAAGAGTCCCCATCATGCAGGCAAATTCAGTGGTAACTTGTCTAGAGGTAGAGGTTCTTATAGTAGAGGCCATCCTCCTAGGCCCTTTGAGTCAGCTCTCCAGGTCTCTCATGGTACTTCAGGTAGTCGTGGTTCTCAGCCGCATTATTCTGATCAGCAGCCTTACAGTGCACCACCATCTCCCATCAGTGCACCACCGCTTTAGAGTTTCCGAGGTGGTCATTCGGGTCGCTAGGGTCAACTCAGTTTCCTTACCTACAGCATTCCTGTGAATGTTAATGAGTATGGTAAGTATGGTCACATCAGGAGGGCTTGCCCGAGATTGAGGGGTACTCAGTCGCAGCAGCAGGGTCCCTGTCCTATGATTCAGGCACTAAATGCCCCACAGCCAGCCAGAGGTGGAGGTAAAGGTCATAGAGGTAGAGCTCAGACCGCCAGGGGCGAAGGTCAGCTAGCAGCAGATCGACCTAGGGATATAGCTCAGGGTAGTGGGGCCCAACCCCGTTGTTATGATCTTCAGGCCAGGCCCGAGGCTGTGGCTTTAGATGCGGTCATCACAGGTACAGTTCTGGTTTGTGATTGAGATGCTTCGGTACTATTTGATCCAGGGTCTACATATTCATATGTTTCATCTTATTTCGCACCATGCTTGGTCATGCCTAGTAATGCTTTCGGTATTCCTGTATATGTGTCTACACCGGTGGGTAACTCTATCGTGGTCGACCGAGTCCATCATTTGTGTGTTGTAGTGATTGGGGGTCTTGAGACCCGTGTAGACTTTTTTCTCTTAGATATGGTTGACTTCGATATCATATTGGGTATGGATTGGCTATCACCCTATCACGTTATCTTGGACTTCCATGCCAAGAATGTGACTGTAATGTTGCCGGATATGCTTCGCTTAGAGTGGAGAGGCACTTTAGGTTGTTCTACCTGCAGCGTTATTTCGTACTTGAAGGCTCGACGTATGGTCGATGAGGGGTGTCTGGCCTATTTGGCATATGATCGTAATTCTATCATAGAGGTCCCTTCTATTGATTATGTTCCCATTGTTCGGGAGTTCCCTGAGGTTTTCCCTTCAGACCTACCGGGTATGCCGCCCGACAGGGACATCGACTTTTGTATGGATCTAGCTCCGGGCACTCAGCCCATTTCTATCTCGACGTATCGCATGGCCCCGCCAGAGTTAAAAGGGTTAAAGGATCAGTTGCAGGATTTTCTTGAGAAGGGTCTCATTAGACCCGACATTTCGCCTTGGGGTGCACCGGTGTTATTTGTGAAGAAAAAGGATGGTTCGATGAGGATGTGCATTGATTATCGGCAATTGAACAAAGTTGTGATCAAGAATAAGTATCCACTACCGAGGATTGATGATTTGTTTGACCAGCATCAGCTACAGAGATTCGAAGTTTCTTAGGGCTGGCAGGTTACTATCGTCAGTTTGTGGAGGGGTTTTCGTCTATTACAGCCCCGATGACCAGGTTGACCCAGAAGGGTGCCCAGTTTAGATGGTCGGACGAGTGTGAGGCGAGCTTTCAGAAGCTCAAGACATCTCTGACTACGGTACCGGTGTTGGTTTTGCCTACAGGATTAGGGTCTTATACAGTTTATTGTGATGCTTTCCATATTGGGCTTGGTGCAGTGTTGATGCAGGATGGCAAGGTTATTGCCTATGCTTCGAGGTAGTTTAAGATTCATGAGAAAAACTATCCAGTGCATGATTTAGAGTTGGAAGCTATTGTTCACGCCCTGAAAATTTGGAGGCACTATTTGTATGGCGTGGCATGTGAGGTGTTCACTGACCACAAGAGTCTTCAGTACTTGTTCAAGCAAAAGGAGTTGAATTTGAGGCAGATGAGGTGGTTGGAGTTGTTGAAGGACTATGATGTCACCATTTTATATCATCCGGGAAGGCCAATGTGGTGGCCGATGCTTTGAGTAGAAAATTAGCCAGTATGGGCAGTCTTGCTTATATTTCAATCAGTAAGAGGCCTCTTGTTTTGAATGTTCAGGCCTTGGTTAATCAGTTCGTGAGACTGGATGTTTCTAAGCCCAGCCATATGTTGGCATGCACGGTCGCTCGTTCTTCATTATTGGAGCATATCCGTGATCGACAGTTTGATGACCCCCATTTATGTGTCCTTAGAGACACGGTGCAGCGCGGAGGCGCCAGGCATGTTACGTTAGATACGGATGGAGTTTTAAGATTGCAGGGGCGAGTTTGTGTGCCCAATGTGGATGGACTTCGAGATTTGATTTTAGAGGAGCCCCATAGTTCCCGATACTCTATTCATCCGGGCACCGCAAAGATGTATCAGGACTTGCGGCAGCATTATTGGTGGAGTAGAATGAAGAAGGATATAGTAGCATGTGTGGCTCGGTGTTTGAATTGTCAGCAGGTTAAGTATGAGCATCAATGGCCAGGTGGCTTATTTCAGAGGATTGGGCTTCCCAAGTGGAAGTGGGAGAGGATCACTATAGACTTCGTTACTGGATTATCGTTGACTCGAAAGAAGTTCGATGCAGTTTGGGTCATTATTGATAGGCTGACCTAGTCAGCGCATTTTATTCCTGTGGCAGTCTCCTATTCATCCGAGAGATTAGCTGAGATTTATATCCGGGAGATTGTTCGCCTTTATGGTGTGCCGGCATATATCATTTTGGACCGGGGTACACAGTCTACCTCGCACTTCTGGGTAGCAGTTCAGCGAGAGTTGGGCACACGGGTCGAGTTGAGCACATTATTTCATCTCCAGACGGACGGTCAGTCCGAGCGGACTATTCAAATTTTGGAGGATATGCTCTGGGATTGTGTTATTGACTTTGGAGGTTCGTGGGATTAGTTCTTGCCTTTAGCGGAGTTTGCCTACAATAACAGCTAACAGTCGAGCATCCAGATAGCTCCTTATGAGGCTTTATATGGTAGGCGATTTCGGTCTCCGATTGGATGGTTCGAGCCGGGAGAGGCACGGTTGATAGGTAAGGATCTAGTTCAGGAGGCCTTGGACAAGGTCAAGATCATTCAGGATAGGCTTCGTTTAGCTCAGTCTAGGCAAAAGAGCTATGTAGATCTTAAGGTTCAAGATGTATCTTTCATGGTTGGTGAGCGGGTATTGCTCCAAGTGTCGCCTATGAAGGGCGTGATGAGGTTTGGGAAGAAGGGAAAGCTTAGCCCTAGGTTCATTGGTCCGTTTGAGATCCTTGATCGAGTGGGATAGGTGGCTTACAGGCTTGCATTGCCGCGTAGCTTATCAGCCGTGCATTCAGTTTTTCATGTATCCATGCTTCGGAGGTATCACGGCGATCCAGCCCACGTGTTAGATTTCAGCACTGTCCAGTTGGACAAGGACTTGTCTTACGAGGAAGAGCCGGTAGCTTTTCTAGACCGACAGGTTCGTCAGTTGAGATCCAAGAGTTTTCCTTCTGTCCGTGTTCAGTGGAGAGGTCAGACTCCTGAGGCATCAACCTGGGAGTCCGAGTCTGATATGCGGAGCCGTTATCCCCATCTATTTTCCGACTCAGGTACTTCTTTCTTTTGTCTGTTCGAGGATGAACGGTTATTTTAGAGGTGGAGAATGTGACGACCCAAAGGGTTATCACTTGTTCCCTTACCCTTTTTTGTGCTTCCGAGGCCTTGAAAATCTCATTTAAAGTTGCCTCGATTTGCGTGTGCAGTCCGAGCGTATAGCTGGAAAGCTTAAATATGAAATCTGTGTGAAAAATGCTAAATTTTGATACTAATATGAAACCAGCCCAGGCCTGACTATGATCGCAAATGCGATATCTTTCTTCGCAAATGCGAAGGTACAGGGTTCGCAAATGCGAGACCTTCTTCGCAAATGCGAAGGTCCCCTATAAGGCTTGGCTTCGCAAATGCGAAGCAGAGTTCACAATTCCCATATTTTGGTCGGGGTTCGCAATTGCAAACCCCAGTTCGCAAATGCGATATCAGAGATCCAGGAATTCTACACTTAGTCGAATTTTAAGTCATTTTTTACCCCACTTTCAAAATACAACTCCTTGGGCGATTTTTCAAGAATAAGTTTTATTCCAAATCAATTGTAAGTTGATTTTACTCAATTCTTTCAATCATTAACATCATTTAACATGTTTTACACTTAAAATCAATGATTTTCCTATGTGAAATTGGGGGTTTTGGGTAGAACATTCTAAAAAATTAAGGTCCGATTTCAAAATAAATTGCATATTTGAGTTCGTGGGGGAATGGGTAACCGGGTTTTGGTTCGAACCTCGGGTTTTGACCACGTGGACCCGGGGGCGATTTATTGAATTTTTGGGAAAAACTTGGGAAATTCATTTTTATGCATTCAAATTGATCCATTTAGTGTTTATTAAAGTAATTGAGTAATTTGTGACTAGATTCGAGCGGATTGGCGGTGGAATCGCGGGGTAAAGCGATAGTTGAGGTTTGAGTGGAATTCAAGGCATCGAGGTAAGTGCTTGGTTTAACCCTAGCTTGAGGGAATAGGAGTTGAGTCTTGTTGCTACTTTCTAAGTGATCGAGTGCGATGTATAGGAATGGTGACGAGTATCTATACATTGGTGTCTAGTATGCTGTGAGTCCTTATATTGAGAATGTTTTGGTTTTGTTTTGTTATAACTACCATGCTTGATTGATGATTCTATATGTTGCAAAGAGTATGTGAAAGGAAACTGTGGTCCTTAAATTTCGTGGAGCCTTGGCTCGAGTTGAAATACAATTTTTGTAATCATATGATATAAGTAAATCTTTGGAGCATTGGTTCAAGTGATAATGCGAGTTATGAGATGAAAGTGAAAGAAGAGAATGAGTTATTAAGTTATTCCCTTGCCGGGACATTTTGTTGATTTTTGTTGGTTTTTTTTTCTCCCTTGACGGGATGTTGAGTTTCTTGATATTGTTCCCTTGCCGGGATTTAACTATTTTATTGTATTCCCTTACCGGGATTTCCTCCACTATTTGTTTACTTCTTTGCCCCTTATTTGTGGTTGTTGTTGGGTGAGGTAGAGTGATATATATATATATATATATATATATATATATATATATATATATATATATATATATATATATATATATATATAGATTGGGTTGCACACTGCAACAATGATATTTGAGGATCGGGTTGCACACCGCAACAGTGCTAAATGATATGGGTCAGGTTGCACGCCGCAACGGTGATATTTGAGGGTCGGGTTGCACGCCGCAACAATGATATTGTGGATCGGGTTGCACACCACAACAATGATAAATGATATTTGAGGATCGGGTTGCACGCCGCAATAATGCTAAATGATATGGGTCGGTTTACACGCCGCAATAGTGATATTTGAGGGTCGGGTTGTATGCCGCAACAATGATATTGTGGATCGGGTTGCACGCCGCAACAGTATTGATATATATACTGGGGTCGGGTTGCGCGTCGCAACAATTGCTGATTCAAGTGTGTTTATTTCGGATATTTGTTTCGTTGTTCGCTGTAAATTCTCTTGGCTGCTTCTATCCTTATATTGAGATTTCTTGTTTGTAACTGTTGTCTCCCTACCGCATATTTCCCCCTTCTTTTATTGACTGTTTGCTTCCTGTATTTCTTTCTGCGGTATGTATATAGTTGAATTGCACAGGTTTATGTAGTAGTCTGGTCTAGCCTCGTCACTACTTCGTCGGGGTTAGGCTAGACACTTGCCAGCACATGGGGTCGATTGTGCTTATGCTACACTCTGTGCTATTTCACACAGATCTAGGTTTAGGGTAGCAGCAGCAGCATTAGTATGGGAGCAAGCCTTCAGTCTAGCAAGACCCGAGGCAACTTTGCAGACGTCTGCATGCCCGGCGTCTCCCTTATCCTCTCTTTAGTCTGTTATCTCATTATGTTCGAGAAAAACAGTTTATGCTTTCATTCAGACGTTGTATTTAGTATTCTTAGCAGTTCGTGAGTACAGTGACACCAGTCTTGGGTAGAGGATTTGTTGAACTTTCCGCTTGCTATTCAGTTTTATTTAATGCTAAGACTTCCGCTTATTATTGTCTAATTTCATTGTTTAATTATTATCGTCGAAGAATTGTTAAAAGGACTTGTTTATTAAAGGAAAAGTAACTAAATTTGACTTGCCTAGCTTCTACGAGTAGGCGCCATCACGACTTTCGAGAGTGGGAAATTCGGGTCGTGACATGTATTAACTGATCTAATTTCAAGTGTGGCATCTGAATGTGCGTTTAGTATGGGATGATGTCTTCTTGATTCATTTAGGAGTTCATTAACTCCTAAATTGGTGCAAGCTCTAGTGTGTCTTCAAGATTGGCTTCGAAATAAAAAATTAAAACAACCTATTAGTGTTGAGGAAGATCTTGATAAAATCGAGCAGCTAGAACAAGGTAATAATATTGTTACTATATTTGTTGTATATAAGTGTTGTTGATATGCTTATATTTATCTCACAACCCATTATTTTAATTTTTTTCTTCAGATTTAGCCAGCAATGGAAAAGACTCTTCTGTAATTGACGTGTAGTGTTAATATATTTGGTAAGAATTCAATTTAACCCATCAAGGCTTCAATTATTTGTTGTATATAAGTGTGTATTTATTGTCAATTGAACTAACAATGGGAAGCATTAGAATTAGCATGACTTTAATATTTTGATAGATAAATGTGATCAGCTTAATGTGCATAGGATCACATGATAGCTCCTGCTTGCTGTTTGTCTTGTAAATATTAATGAAATTGAAGTTGTTGTTTAGATTTAGTGTGAAATTGAAAGCTACTGTGGACTCTGCAGTCTTCTTTTATGATGTCTCTATGTAGTTGCAGCTGGTGTCACAGGTGGTATAAGAAGTGAATACGATATTGTACTTTGGTGTCTATTGTTAAAGAAATCGCATATGGAATTCAATTTGTCAATTGCATTTTTAAAATGCATTTCATAAGTTTCATCTCCACAGTATATGTTTCAGTATTTACAAATAACAAATATGACCAAATGGTCCAAATGCTAGATTCATTCCAGAACTCAATTGTCAATGTTCCTGGGGCTATTGGAACACTTTCAGAAGATGTGTTTTTTGGGCACTGGCCGGAGTTTGATAGTTTGCTAAGATGATTTAATATATTCAGAAACTATGTTTTTCATGTAATTGAAATAGGATAAGTAAAGATGGAATTGGACAATGCAGCGCAGGAACACTTGCAGAAAACAGTTTCATGGGTGCCGATAATGCCCGACAAGTGAGCCTACAATGTATGAGAAATGCCAAATTACAAATGTGTTCATTTAATACTCTGCTTTGGGGTTGGGATGTACTGTAGTGTGCAATTTACAAATATGTTCTGCTTTTTTCACTCATTCTTATGAAGGCAATAGTTACGATTTCTGTATCTAGACTCAATGTGTAATTTCGATTTCTGAATTTATATGCTAGGCTGTTAGAAAAAAAATTAATGCACGCAATATAGGTTGAATTAGGCGATAAGCTGACCGATAACCGCCCGATAAGAGGTAAACCGACACCAATCTGCCCGATATCTTATCGGGTGGATTGCAGATTAATACATTTAAAAGTCGATAACCGATAAACCAAACCATTAAGAGTAAATAACCGCCTGATCCACCCGATAAGCAACCGTATTAGAAACAAAAGATATACACTAGATGTACTTGTCTCGTGTGCTTGAATACCAAGGGCAAAACTACAACGATAACTGAAATTTGGGACAATTTTGATTTGGAGATGGTAAGAAGTGCATCGTGCACAAAAATATGGCTTCTAATTCGACCATATATATTTTTAAAAAATTAGTTTGTATTAAGTGGCCGTGCATATTCCTCGACCACCACCTTCAATCTTCTTCCATTTGCAGCTTATGTCTCTGTATATGGTAACATCATGTGACACCGATTCTGTGGGCCTGAAGGCCCACCACAAGGAATAGAAGATTCGCATCGAGGAATAGACTCGCTATGGACCGAGTTTGAATCCTAAGGCAAAACACGAGGCTAGAAGATTTAAGTGTTCATTGAACATCGAGGAACAGTGTGATCAACCCCGAGATGATGTAGTTATAAGTTTATAACAGAATGAGAAGATTCCTGTCACGTCCCCAAGATCATGGCGTAAATTCCGAAATAGATTTGTATGAATCCGTACTAGGTGGTTAGAGTTGTCCCAATAGGATTCTTTACAGTAGATAGAAATTTACATTATTTAGGGTTCCCCAATTATATAAAGGGGACCCCAATCATTTGTAAAGATCATCAATCATTGGCAAAAGAATATATTCTCTCACTTTCTCGCTCATTGTTCATTAGAATTTTCCTTTAAACTTTATTATTCTTACTTTACTATTCTTGATCCACCTCAAGGTCACCTTAGCTCGAGGTTGAGACTGACTTGCACACTGGTTTTGATTTTACTTATTTCTTTCATTTATACTGCAGATTTTTTGGTTTTTAATCAGTATTGAACTAAATTACATATCTATAAAACCATAAAACAAGTTTAGTTGTTACTCTTATTTTTGAGGTAAACAGTTTGGCGCCCACCGTGGGGCTAAAGATAATAGTAATTATTTTAGTACTGATCGTGATAACACACGTATTTCATACGTGTTCTTGTCAAGAATTTTTGTTCTCAAGTTAAAACATGTAAAACTCATAAAACGCATCTGTACACGGCGATAAGGGTCTTCGATATCATTGGGAAAACAACAATGTGGTCGGTGTACCATCGATTAACCCTGGGGAAGTATCGAATGGGGAACCAGTCGATGTTAGTTCTCATATTTCTTTGGATGCGAATTTAGGTATAGACCCCGAAGGAAGTGTATACAGGGAAGCCCGAACTGGTGGCCAAGGAATGCAGGGTATATAAGACGGGGGAGTCAGCCTCCAACTAATATTTGAGATGCTACAAGCTTAGCAAGTTGCTATCGCTCAGCTTCAAAGTCAGCACAAAGCTCCAAGTGTAGTCGAACTAGAAAACACTCGACGTACTGAGCCGTTACAAACAAGATCAAACGGTAATGGCTCTGGGACTGACCCTACATTTATGAGGATGCGCGAGGAACTCACCAAGAGAATCGAGTCTAGGGAGAACAATATTGAGGCTAATGACAAGAAAGTTGAGATTTATAACTCCCATGTTGACCAAATACTGGGGGCACTCCGGGTCTTTAAAGGTTTGGATGCCAAAAAGTTCATACAAAAGCCATTCCCTCTGAGTGTGGCTCCGAAGCCCATTCTTAATGCCTAATATACCTAAATACAACGGGACAACCGACCCTAATAAACATATTACCTCATACACTTGCGAGATTAAAGGAAGCGACTTGAATGATGATGAGATCGAATCAGTATTGTTGAAAATATTTAGGGAAACTTTGTCAAAAAGAGCCATGATTTGTTATCACAACTTGCCCCCAAACTCTATTAATTTGTTTTCTATGTTAGCAGACGCCTTTGTGAAAGCACATGTCGGGGCCATAAAGGTGGCGACAAGGAAATCACACGTTTTTAAGATAAGACGGAGGAACAATGACATGTTAAGGGAGTTCATATCCTGGTTTTAAATGGAGCGAATGGAATTATCACCGGTCTCAGATGACTGGGCGGTACAGGCTTTTATGTAGGGTGTGAATGAGTTGAGTTCAATCGCATCACGATAATAAAAGCAGGATCTGATCGAATACTAGCTATGACGTGGTTAGACGTATATAATCGTTGCCATTAAAAAATCAGGGTCGAGTACAACCAGTTGGGAGTCCCCTCGGGTTAAGTTCAATAGATTGGCAGTTAAGCCTCGAGGGATATGAATAGGGAATCAAGATTAAAAAAAGGAACGGTATTAGACATGCGACGATCATAGAAACAATGGTTTAGGGCGTAATGCTCCTAGGAACGATCAGAGAAATGATCAAGGTCAAAGCTTTTGGGTGTCTCATGAGTAAGAATGGTTTTGATAAACATACCGATCCTAAGAAAGCACCTCGATTGTCGGAGTATAATTTCAGTATAGATGCATCAGGGATTAAAGGAAGCGACTTGAATGATGATGAGATCGAATCAGTATTGTTGAAAATATTTAGGGAAACTTTGTCGAAAGGAGCCATGATTTGGTATCACAACTTGCCCCCAAACTTTATCGATTTGTTTTCTATGTTAGCAGACACCTTCGTGAAAGCACATGTCGGGGCCATAAAGGTGGCGACAAGGAAATCACACATTTTTAAGATAAGAAGGAGGAACGATGAGATGTTAAGGGAATTCATATCCTGGTTTTAAATGGAGCGAATGGAATTATCGCCGGTCTCAGATGACTGGGCGGTACAGGCTTTTATGTAGGGTTTGAATGAATTGAGTTCAATCGCATCACGATAATTAAAGCAGGATCTGATCGAGTACTAGTTGTGACGTGGTTAGACGTATATAATTGTTGCCATTAAAAAATCAGGGTCGAGCACAACCAGTTGGGATCCCCCTCGAGTTAAGTTTAATAGATTGGCAGTTAAGCCTCGAGGGATATGAATAGGGAATCAAGATAAAAAAAAAGGAACGGTATTAGCCATACATCGATCATAGAAACAACGGAAAAGGGCCAAAAGTACCCCTATCGTATGTTAAATGGTTTATAAAATCCCCCCGTCCATCTATCCGTCTGAATATGTACACCACGTTATTTGTAATATCTAATCTACCCCCACGACTAACGAAAATCCAGCTGGGCATCTCATTAAATGACGTGTCATTTTTTCATTTGTCCACGCGAACCGGTGGGGCTCAACTCTTGTTTGGGTTTGTTTTTACCCATTTAACCGATCCGACCTATTTCTTTTGACTATGGGTCGGTCTTTTAACCCTAAACCCACGACAAAAAGTCCTTTTCTTCCCCAATTTAGAGCATAGTTCATCAATTCCTCTATTCCCCTTTCTTCTTCCCCAAAATTTCTCTTTTACAACTAATTAAATCTTGTTTTTTCCCTTCAAAATGTCTGAAAATTATGTCTCTTCTGGTTCGTCGCGTCTTTGTGGTTGTGGTTTAACTGCAAATCATTTTGTGGCTAAGACTCAATTGAACGGTGGTCGTCGATTCTAAAAATGCCCTCATTTTGACGAGGCCTCTTCTTGTGGTTTGTGGGAATGGCGTGATGAAGAGATGCCACCACATGTGATGATGCTAATCCATAACTTGAATACTTCACTGAAGTCGGTTGAAGTTGAAAGAAATTATCTGAAGAAGATGGTGGCTAACTTGGAAGTTTTTGTTTCTGCTGAAAGACTGAAAATGGAGAAAATAATGGAAGAGGTCTAGGGAATTAATTCAGCAAAATTACATAAGGTTGCTAGGATGGAGGCTCAACTACAAAATATGAAGTTGTTTATTGTTTTTTCTTGGATTGGCTTTGTGTTAGTACTAGTTTTCAAGATGATTTAGTGTTGTCATGGTCTGGTGTAGTTATGTTATGATGCAATTTATGTAGTTATGTTTGAAGTTTATGTATTAGTTTCTTTTATTTCCTTTTTCTGCATTTGTAATGTTTCTGTACTGGTTCTATTTTGGTATGAAATGAAGTTTGTTAGCATTTAAATTCTGCATTTCTGTTTATGTAATGGTTCTGCATTTCCTTCTGTTAACATTTAAATTCTGCATTTATAAGATGCACATACTGCTGAGTGTCATAACTGGAGTGCATTTCCATGTTATGATGCAGTTTAAATTCTGCATTTATAAGATGCACATACCATCTGCATTTCCACATGCACAGAGTATCTCAATAACAACTTGCATAGACTATCACAATAACAACTTGTTATAGATACACAATTAGAACATTGCCATAAATAGAGTAGCAAATTTACATTGTTTAAGCCCAACAAAACATTGCTATTAGACAAGTAAATGTGTGATCCAAAAACCTATAGCACTGTCACAACATTTACTTGTCTAAAAACCTAGAACATTTACTTGTCTACAAACATCATGTACTGAACAGTCATGCAAAAAAAGGATTACATTCAGTATTTTGAAGCTACACTACTCCCCCTTGCCCCTCCCCTTGCCTCTTCTAGCTTTGAGTTTGCCAATCTTTTTCTCTTTCACACCCAACAATTGAGCTTGTGTCATTGCTTCCTTCCCCTTCCAGGTAGTTTTCTTTGGGGAGTATGGCAGTTTTGTTGGTTGTGAGCTACCGGTGTGATCACCTGTGAATGGTATCTTCCTAGTGCCAGAATTTGGTTGACTCCTAAGCTAAAGTCTAGTCTTAATATCATACACAACCTTAGGCCTCAAGACTGGGTCAAAATCTGCACCAAAGTCTGCTTGAATAAGCATTCTTTTGGTCTGAATATTCTGAGTGCTGGAATGCTGAGTTGGCATTTGAGTGTCTTGACTGGACTGCTGACTTGGCTGCTGAGTGTCATAACTGGATGGATGAGTTGTCTATTGAGTGGTGTGAGTGGATTGCTGAGTTGGCAGAGTGTCATGACTGGATGGTTGTGTTGGCTGCTGAGTGTTATGACTGGATTGTTGGTCTTGTGGTTTAAAACCTGGAGTAGGTACCATAAAGAATACTGATTCTTGGTCTTCATTTGTCTGAGTGTGGTCTTGCACTTTCTTTGACTGCTATTATAATCAAATATATATGTTAGCATGTGAGTAAAAAAACTGATTAATGGTCAACTGATTAATCAAATACCTTGTTGGCTAATGGATAACTTCTTTTATTATGATTTGGCTGGCCACAAAAACTGCATGTCATCTGAAGACCCTTCCTAGATGTTGACCATTGTCCTTGCCTTTTCCTAGCTTCATCCTTCTCTCTTGACCTTTTCACTTTAGGTCTACCAACCATCTTTGCTAGTGGTGGTGGATCCATGGCTTGGTGTGGCTCAATTTTCCAGAATCTTTCACCTCTAACAGGCTGCAGTTTGTGCTGATACACCATCTGCCAGGCTTGTTTGGAATACCACCAGTGAATCCTAACTGTTGGGTCTTGTTTCTTGTATAAGAATGCCCTAATAGCATGAGCACAAGGGATTCCTAAAAATTCCCAAAGCTTGCATGTGCACCTTTGTTGCTCCAGAATCACTGTGTGCTTGTCTTCACCTTCACTTATTTCAAAACCCCTTTCTCCATTAAAATTTTCCTTGCACTTTGAAGCCATCTCTCTATAATCATTGTATAACTCCATTGCATATGGGTTGTATTCACCTCTCCAACTATTTACTTCTACTGCTCTATCCTTAAGTTGATTCATCACTTTCAATAGTTAATCAGTATTAACTATTAATCAATCAACAGTTAACTATTAATCAACAGTTAATCAACATAGTAAATGGACAATTAATTATAGTATTAACTAATACTCAACACTTAATCAACATAGTAAACAAGCAGTTAATCACTTTCACTCTTATATCTTCAAGCATCTTCACTATTGGCTTATGTCTAGCTTCAAGAATCCAAGAGTTGAAGGACTCTGTAAAGTTGTTGTCCACCATTGGATTCTTGCATTGGGTATCAAAGTAAGCTCTACACCAACTTACTGGAGGATAGTTCAGCAAGTCCTTGACAGCATCCTCAGAAACTTCACCTAGCTGTTTCAACATGTCCTCAAATTCCTCCTCATATGTGCTCCAAGAACACCACCACATTAATTTTTTCATCTCATCAGAATTCCATTTTTTGCTCCAATTTGCTTCAATATGCCTTGCATGGTATCTGTGATATGATTGTGGACAAACATTCCTCACAGCATCTAACAAACCCTACACAAAGAAACATTACATTAACAAAAGAAGCTAAATGTAAAATACTGCTGAACGTGAAAATCTGCATAAGCATACATACCTTCTGCATATCTGACATGAATGTGTACCCTTCACCATCTTTCAAGTCCAAAGAAGCCTTCAAGTTCTCCATAAACCACTGCCAAGTTGTCTTTGTTTCCTTATCCACTATAGCCCAAGCTAGTGGATAAAAATGCTTGCAAGAATCTTGAGAACAAGCTACTAACAACATCCATTTGCATTTGCCTTTTAAAAATGTTCCATCTAGACCTATAAAAGGTCTCAAACCTGCTTTGAACCCACTCTTCAGGGCTTGGAAACTAACATACATCCTCAAAAATCTTCTCTTACCTTCCTCCATTGCATCTTTGGATATCTGTATCACCACATCAGTACCAGGGTTTGTTTCTCTCAACTCTTGAGCATATGCCTCCAATTTGTTGTACTCATCCGAGCAGGAACCCTCCAATTTCTCTAAAACCATTCTCTTTACCCTTTTTAACTTTAAGGCACTCACATTCAAACTAAATATATCCTATAAATCACTCTTCATCTCTTTAATCTTAAACTTAGGATTATTTTGAATCTTTGTCTTAAAATAATGTGCTAAAGCAGCAGGAGTAGCTATTCTGTTCTCAAACACTTCACTACAATCATGTTCATCCCTCCAAGTTTTTATCTTTATCCCTTGATCTTTGCCATCCTTAGAAATAAGACATTTAAAGGACACCCTATCTGACACTTGTATCTAAGTCTTTTGGTATCACTCTTATCTACCTTAAGGCCTCTCTTATTAGACACAACATAATAACCAATAACCTCCTTAGCTTCAGCAAGATTTTTGAAAGTCATACCATTTTCCAATGTTTTATACCTATCAAGGTTGTCAGTTACCTCATACTTCTTCTGCCTCTCAAATAAACCTAGGGCATCACTATCAACACTTTCAATGCCTTCATCATCTTCAGTACTATCACAATCAGAAGCAGCAACAACAGGTACAGTATCTACTGCTCCTCCAATTTGGGTAAATACAGGAACATTAACAGTATCATCTAACAGGTCAACCCCAAATAATTGTACATTAGTGAAACCATCATTAATTAAGGCTTGAATCTTCCTAATACCTTCATCCCCATCTAACAAAAAATACCTCCCAGAAGGGTTAATAAATATCAGTTGTTGTACCTCAACATATCCTATCACTTTAGTGTATTCTTTATACAAATCAATATAAGAGAGATGGTCTACTTCATAGTCACTCAACACATGCACATCTCTCTTAGTATAAGACAACGTAGGTTCCAATACCCACACACCCCCATAATTAAAGTATAAGTTCACTTTATCCACCATCCTTCTCATAAAATCACATGCAACAACAATAAAAAAAGGCAAAATGGGACCATATCAGCATTATAATACAAAGCGACAGTAAAAATACAAAGATATGAAACCCCACCATCAATTAAATATAGAAATCAACAAAAACAATAGCTTTAATAAGTAGGACCAGTATGATAAGGACCACCATAAACAAAAGTAACATAATAAAATTCTAAAAAGGTACATAAAATAACTCAGAAAACATAATAACTTAACATGCACGAGACATAAACCTGTTAGTTCCCAAATATTCCCCAACCCTACAATTTAATAATTTTAAGCAGTAAATACTTACCTTAATCGAATAATAATGCAAGATATAGCTGGAAATCAAAGGTCTTCCTGTTTTGAGCTCACCAAATCGGACCAGATGAAGAACCCTAAGAAAGCCCTAAAATTGCCATTGATGCTTTAGATAGAAGAAACGAAAGAGAAATGAGAGAAATGGTAAAAAGTAAGTATTTTGTAGTGGTTTTAGGGTAAAAGAAATGGGTCGGATCGGTTTAATGGGTAAAAACAAACCCAAACAAGATGTGAGCCCCACTGGTCCACGTGGACAAATGAAAAAATGACACGTCATTTAATGAGATGCCCAGCTGGATTTTCGTTAGTCGTGGGGGTAGATTAGATATTACAAATAACGTGGTGTACATATTCAGACGGATAGATGGAAGGGGGGCTTTTATAAACCATTTAACATACGATAGGTGTATTTTTGGTCCTTTTCCGTAGAAATAATGGTTTAGGGCGTAATGCTCCTCGGAACGATCAGAGAAATGATCAAGGTCAAAGCTCTCGGGGACTCATGAATAAGAATGTTTTTGATAAACATACCGACCCTAAGAAAGCATCTCGATTGTCGGAGTATAATTTCAGTATATATGCATCGGGGATCGTGTCAGCTATTGGAAGAATCAAATACATCAGGTGGCCCAGGTCTATATAAACTGATCCTTCTTAAAGGAATCCAAACTTGATGTGTAAGTATCATGGCACACATGTCCATATAACCAAAGACTACGGGCAACTGAGGGAGGAGATAGTTTGGTTGTTCAACGAGGGCCATTTGCAAGAATTTCTCGGTGATCGAGCTAAGAACCACTTCAGGGAAAGAGATGTAAAGAGAAAAACTGATCAAGAAGAACCGTAACACGTAATTCATATGATCGTTGATGGTGTCGATGTTCCACAAGGTCCTATATTCAAACGCACCAAGGGGTCGATTAACAGAGAAAAACATACTCGGAGCTACGTGCCCAAGGGCGTCCTATCATTCAATGATGAGGAAGGGGAAGGAATATCTCAGCCGCATAATGATGCCCTGGTAATTTCTGTTTTGTAAAATAAAATTCAAGTTAAACGTATTCTAGTGGATCCAGGTAGCTCAACAACTATAATTAGATTGAGGATCATAGAACATGGCAAGCGAAACAACAAAGGGGGAGATAATCCTACCAGTGAACGTGGTCGGGACCATCCAAGATACAAAATTCCATGTCATCGAAGGTGATATGAGAGATAATGCACTTCTCAGGAGACCATGGATCCACAACATAAGGTCAATACCTTCAACCCTTCATCAGATGATGAAATTCCCAATAGTGGATGGTGTGAAAACGGTTTATAAAGAACAACATGCTGCAAAGGAAATATTTGCAGTCGATGAGGTGATACCGGTACCAGTGCATTCGACCTTAGAAAAGTCAAGCACCAAAGATAAATAGATAGTCAAAAATGCAATCACCGCCCCAGCCTCGATGAAGTCAGAGCAGTAGGTAATCGAGGAAGAAAAAAAGGATCTCCTTACTCCTCGAACTTTCGTTGTTCCTAAAGAGTCCGATGCAACCAAGTCAACGGTCGAGGAACTGGAACAGGTCATATTGATCGAATACATACCTAAGAAATATGTATACCTGGGTATAGGGTTAACCTCCAAACTTAGTAAAAACTCATTCAATTTCTTATTGATAATATGGATTGTTTTGCTTGGTCCCATTTAGACATGACAGGGATCCCACCAAAAATAACAGTGCACCGG
The DNA here is from genome assembly GCA_026770625.1 of Nicotiana glauca. Classification (NCBI taxonomy): domain Eukaryota; kingdom Viridiplantae; phylum Streptophyta; class Magnoliopsida; order Solanales; family Solanaceae; genus Nicotiana; species Nicotiana glauca. The sequence continues at coordinate 242,744 of MU787280.1, forward strand.
CTAATCCTGGACCCGAGGTTCAAACCGATAAAGCAAAAAAGAGGCATCAGTCTGAGGTGAAGAATGCATTCTTAAAGAATGAGGTAACCAAACTTCTTAAAATAGGGACTATTCGGGAGGTAAAATACCCCAAATGGTTAGGCAACGTAGTTGTTGCTCCTAAAAAGGTAAATAAACTTAGAATGTGTGTAGATTATAAGGATTTAACCAAAGCATGTCCTAAAGACTCTTTTTCGTTTCCTAACATCGATCGCATGATCGATTCCACGACCGTCCACGAGATTCTAACCTTTCTCGACACCTACTACAGGTACAATCAAATTTCGATGAGCCCGAAGGACCAGGAAAAAACCTCATTTATCACTAAGTTTGGAACATATTGTTACAATATAATGCCCTTCAGGCTAAAAAATGATGGAGTAACATACCAATGCTTAATTAATAGAATGTTCGAGGAACATATAGGTAAATTAATGGAAGTTTACATTGACGATATGTTGGTTAAGTCCCTGCGCGCAGGGGACCATTTAACTCACTTGTAGGAAACATTCAAAATCTTGAGAAAGTAAAACATTAAGCTTATTCTATAGAAATATGCCTTCGGGGTCGGTTCGGGAAAGTTCCTAGGATTCATGGTATCAAATTGAGGGATCGAAATCAACCCCGACAAGATCAAGTCCATCGAGGATATCACTATTATAGGTAGTTTGAAAGTCGTACAAAGGTTAACAGGATGAATAACCACCTTGGGTTGATTTATTTAAGGTCATCGGATCGAAGCCATAGATTCTTTTCCTTGCTCAAAAAGAAAAAATATTTTGCATGGACCCCGAAATTCAAGCAGCATTGGAGGATTTAAAGCGGTATTTATCGATCCCACCTCTGCTTCACACTCCGAAGGTATATAAAAAACTTTACTTATATTTGTAGTATCCGAGATAGCGGTAAGTGGGGTATTGGTTCGAGAAGATCAGGGTATGCAATTCCTTGTTTAATATGTAAGTCGAACTCTGGGGGATGCCGAAATTAGTTATCCACACATAAAAAAAATTGGCACTTGCATTAATAAGCGCATCTAGAAAGTTAAAACCGCATTTTCAATGTCATTCTATATATGTGTTGACCACTTATCCCCTTCAAAATGTTTTGCATAAGCCCGAACTATCGGGACAATTGGCCAAATGGGCCATCGAACTTGGAGGATATGATATCGAGTATCAACCCCAAATGACCATCAAGTCTCAAATCCTATCTAACTCCATGGCCTGTTTTACGCCGACCCTCGTACTCGAAGTAAAGAAAGAACTTCTGCTAAAATCGGGTACATCGTCGGGGATATGGACCCTTTTCACGGACGGTGCCTCGAATGTGAAAGGGTCCGGGCTTGTCATTATTTTGAAGCCACCAACAGGTAGTATTATTAGACAATATACCAAAACTTCTAGGTTGAATAATAACGAGGCCGAGTATGAGGCGATGATTGCAGGTCTCGAGCTAGCTAAAAGCTTGGGGCAGAAGTCATTGAAGCCAGGTGTGATTCTTTGTTGGTAGTGAACCAAGTAACTAAAAGTTTTGAAGTTCGAGAGGATAGGATGCAAAGATACTTGGATAAAATACAGGTAACCCTGCATCGCTTCAAGGAGTGGACCTTAGATCATGTGCCTCGAGAACAAAATAGTAAACTTAACTGATAAGTGATGCAAGCTTTTTTGTATTTTTTTCTTTTTTAATTTATTATCTCATATTAATTTTTAACGGCTTGACAAATGAAAAGTGTACTAAGTTATCAGATATTACTTTTTCTTCTACAATATTCTGGTCATTGCACATTGACATACATAGTCACTATTTGAACTATTTTAAGGGGCCAATTAATTGGTCAATCAACATTGGATTATGAAAAACAAGGTTAAGAGAAGAAAAAAAATGAAATGAAGTACGATCAGAGGCGAATCCAAGATTTGAAGATGGCGAAAGCATATGAGTGAACTGCTCAACCAATGCCCCCATTAGACTTCTGATCTTAAAGATTCCAAGCAAAATATATGATAGTTTTCGACATATATACATTTACATATTTTGAATTTTTACCAAAGTTAACAGGGTCCGTTGATCCTGTGAGCACGTGATTTTTACCCTAAGCAAATTATTCCAAAAATGTCAAATAAAATGACTTTGACAATTTTAAGAATTTTGTTGCATTCTTTGTGTTAGTTGGTCACATAATAATTCATATTAAAAATACAAAATATGCATATGCATTAAGATTTTTAATTTTTATATTTTTTAGTATTAATGCATTTTGGAAAAACAAATGGAAGAAAAATCGGAAAAATAGTTCATTTTAGCTTTTTAT
>MU787281.1:8593-43522 GCA_026770625.1 Nicotiana glauca
AAGTTTAAGAAAGTAAATTATTAAAGGCGCGCCTAAAGCGACTAGCGTATCATTATTTTGGGTAAGGCCGCGAAATTTTGCTAAATGGCCCATCCCCAAATCTAAGTAATTTTACAAACACATATAGAGGGCCCCGCGGCTTATGTATTTTTGTTTGTCGAGGCTCGTCTCATTCATTATTTTAAAAAGAATTGCAATGTCATGAAAATGCATCTCGAACCACGTCACAATCAATATACCCGTGATTATCGACATATTTCGACTTCGTTGAGATTTGGATTTGAGTCACATAAATGTGCACCCGAGTTTAAGAAGGTAAGGTTATTAGAACCGCGCCTAAAGAGTCTAATGCGTTATTATTTTGGAGAAGGTCGCGAAATTCGCTAAACAACTCGTCCCGAAGTCTAAGTATTTTTAATATATACATTCATGAGGGCCACGCATTTGTCATTTTATTTGGCGCGGCGCCCCTCGATTCTATTTTTAAAGGAAAAGCATTCGACCAAGTGAACTATGGATATTCAAATCTAACTAAGTATGCTCCTAACGATTAACTAGTTGAATAAAGTAATCAAATGATTAATCCAGTTGTTACTGTGAGGTTTACTAAATATATCCTCGGCCTATGATCCAATTGGCTCAAAGAATACCGATCATACAAATCAATTTAACCTAACCACACGGAATGATTGCAGTAATTAATTACGGAAACATTGAATTCCTACATCAACTTCTCTTAGCATTAAAAATCCATTTAAGCTGTAAAGTGACGAACATAGCAAAAATATAAAGCAAATTGCAGACTCACGTGAAATTCTATTACAAGAATGCATTCAGTGCAGATAACATAAATGCACTCGCACAATAACATATATGAACCAATTTGAAAGCGTAGGATTTAGAAACGGACCTCAAATGAGCAAACTTCTTTAATATATGAATTTGATTACATTTAACTCCGGCGAACTGAGCCTGAACTGTAGAGATGACATGGTAACAGATCGATGGGAACTCGGCCGACACTAACCTCGACTCAGACACAACTCCAGCGGTTCTGCCTACTCCCCTTTTTCGTTACTATTTTTCGAACTCCTCTTCTTTTTTTTCTTTTGCAGCTAGCTGTTGGTTTGGTCAGAGATGGGAGTTCGTTACTAGAGTTTTGGGTGTGATATGGTTGAAGGAGAAAGGTGGAGATGGCTGTTTGGTTCAGGCTCGCGTGGGAGGGGTCGTTGGCTGAAGGTTTTGATATGACAGTGAGGAAGACGAAGCAGCCTCGGCGTGAAGGAGTTCGCTGCTCAGTTGTTCGCTGCTGCTGGTCGATGACAATGTCGCTGGGTTATCGTGAAGGAGCTGGGCTGGTTGGAGGCAGTATGGGGGGGCTGGTTTTTTGAGACGTGAAGGCTGCAGCAGCAGCAGCGCTAGGACGAAGAAGACGAGCAGCAATGGTGCTGAAGGTGACTGCTCGTTCCAGCGGCGCTGCTAGGCTGGTTGGAGCTGGGGAAGTCGACGGTGGTCGTTGGTGGTTGACGACTATGTGTGTGTGTTGTGGCGAGGGACTGATGGAGGGCATGGAGGCTAGTTTTTTTCATTGTGTTTAGTTGAAGAAGGAGATGAATCCTTGTGTGTAATGTGTATCTCCCCCCTTCCCCCCCCCCCCCCCACAGTGTGTTCCCCTCTGTATAAGTGTATCCGTGAGTTTTAAAATGAGAGAGTAACGTGTGAGCTCCCCCCCTTCCGTGTGTGTCCCCCACGTGAGAGTGTAAGCCCATGTTCTTGTATTTTGTGCCCATGTTCTTGTGTTTTGTCCGTGTCCCCCACGTGTGGCGGACTCGGATTGTTATGGGCTAGGTCCGAAAATTAGGCCTACAAATGGGTCATTTGAACCCGAATATTATTCTTTGCCCGGAAACCGAGATTAAAAACACGAAGTTATTTAATTAATCCTACGTAAACAAAATAACTATCAAAAATAAGACTGATAATTAAAACAAAACTATGTTTTTTGTAAATTTCGTTTTTATATAAAGATAAAAATATAAAGTACTATTTTTCTATTTTTTAAAGAATAAAATGACTACAAAACATTAATAAAACTATTTTTTGTAATTTTCAAAATTATATAAAGATTAAAAATAAGGTGCTATTTTTGTATTTTTTAAATTTATGAGAAATACATAAACTAAAGTTTATATATAATTTTTTTGTAATTTTTTATTTTTGTGACGAAAATAAAGTAAAGAGTCAAAAATTAGCTGAAATAGCTATATTAGGCCTAAATCAAATATTTACGCTAAAAATGTGAAAATTCTTGGGGAGGGTCAAAAATCACACGTCTACACTAAAATTCACACATCTGGCCTGATATAGAGCCATTATTCACATTAAATCTATCCATCGACTTCAAGCCGATTCTGATCACACTGAACTAGTCTGATAACCTTTTAAAGGTCCATAATAACTCCCATTTTTCTCATAACGCACAAGAACAACCATCACAATCGGGGTAATCCTCCCCAATTCACAACCAACATGCCAAGTGCCCTCCAGGCATGAATCTTTAATTTAACGACACCATCACAACCTTAATACTTGGTTTACATCATTAATCAATCAAGTGATCACATGCCACACTTATATAATATTCCCATGGGACACACTCCCACAACCTACTACAACAATATCTGGAGCGTACCTCCAAACCACCGGTCATACTAACGCTATAAAGCGATCAAGAATCACTAATCAGGACGCAACACCGCTCTCAGGTGACGCTGAAGACAATACCAATTTATCTTAACCACCGAAACTTCTTTCCTGCTCATCCGAGCTCTTGACATCTTGTCAAAAAATTTCACCAACTTGTCACGACCCAATTTTCGCAACCAGAACTGATTCACCAGCATGCATCAAATCAGAACTAACATAGTACATAACCACACAATCTGCTAAAAAATAGCAAGCTCCCCAACTTGGCTCGAAGCCATATATCATAACACACTATACTCATAACACATATGCTCCATTGATGTCGTAATACCATAGTGAGATTATACTCGCTCTTTCATAAGCTTGTGGAAACACATATCATCTGGAATTTTAACTCTTCTGCATTTTCTTGCATTCACTCACATAACAGTTAAGCCTACTCTCTAGGGGACCAAATTTTTACTAAGTCCCAAATTTTTCAAAAATTTCGGCAGAGTCTCCTTTGTAATTGGGCCTATCCACCTGCCAGAGAATCACCAAAACCATCCTAACAACACATCCACAACTTGATAAAGCATTATAATGTATATCGATAATATAAATCTCAATATTACATGTATTATATTATCAAAATTGATACATGGACTTGCACCTATTTGAATCGTAACACATAGAAAATACCTTTCGATCCACCATTATTGGGCTATTCAACCAAGTAAGAACATATTCTTTCTGTAATGTTTTCGACCTTCGAGGTGGGCTCCTCGACTCATAGATTTCGTCATAATACATTTACAGAAGCGATCTCAGCTCCCGGACTTATCTAACTAGTATGACAAATAGTTTTCCCTCATCAGCCAATTACCCATAAGCTTTACTTCTACTGTCATACACATTACATAATCACTTAATCTTCCTGAGTCTAAACTCATACCGTAACATGAAATTTACTTCACCCCAAATAGAAGACATGGAAAGATTCTTCACGCACCCATAACTTGGGACTACACATCCTATCACCATGGAAATCATACACTCAATAGTTCATATATCATCTAGTAGACCTTCTTCGTCACTAACAATTCATAGGCAAAGATCCGGCCTCAAGTCCTCCAAACTGGCCCACATCAAACTCACGGAGATTACATCGTGCCCTCGATCGGGGAATCACAAGCCATCAAGGCACATCTAATACTGAGCGCTCACGTGCGCATACAGACGTGTGGAAGGAATTTCAAGAGTTATATCTCAAGCTGAATCAAGTACGCATGATAAGAATTCCAAGAATGCGAAGCTTTCCTAAAGGTTCTGCAGCCTCTCGAGGATAAATACAGATGTCTCTGTACCGATTCGCGAGACTCTACTAAACCTGCTCATGATTCGTGAGACCTAGTAACCTAGGCTCTGATACCAACTTGTCACGACCCAAACCCCAAACCTGGTCGTGATGGAGCCTCTCGTGGAGACAAGGCCAGCCAGTCAACCCAATTTATCCTTTTAAAATAATTATTTAACGCAATTATAGTACAACATGGTTTAATACTACCGAATAGCGGAAATATAGATAAAAATGCGGAAATCCAACCCAGCTCAACCCGACCGGGGTGTCACAAGTCACGAGCATCTAAAGAAGACCGAACACCATTATATGGCCAATAATATATACAAAATAAAATTTGGAGTTCAAAACATGAAGTCTGGTGCCGCGAACGTTGGCGGTCACCTTGCTCAACTTCAATAATAATGCCTTCAATCCGCTAATAACCCGCTATCGAGGGAACAATACCCGCAACTGCACGCGAGGTTCAGGGAGTAAAGTGAGTACTCCAACTCAGTGAGTAATAAAAGTAAATAATAGCTGAAAGAAAAAAATCACATAAGGCACTCCATCATGCTATATAGAACAGTACAATCCTTTTTGAGAAGAACGGTAAAACCGTGAAATCCTTTGGAAAGCATCTGGGCTCAGTTAAAACCTCTTTTGAAAATATTCCTTTTCAATAGTTTAAGCAAATGAATGCGACACAAATAGTACAGTCAGCACATAAGTCAGCCCCTCGGGCACAACACTCCATCAACAAATAACACCGGAGTATCCGGTAAACAGTACAAGAAGTAGCATGGATGCCAATGAAATGAGTGTGTTGTATGTCATGACAACCAGTACAAATAGGGACAAATACATGAGTGCAATGCATATGATGGTACATTCCAGTACCCACTGCGGCGTGCAGCCCGAGCCAACAATGCATATGATGGTACATTCCAGTACCCACTACGGCGTGCAGCCCGAGCCAACCATGCATACGATTTATCGCCGACGGCGCTCACTGGGGGTGTGTATAGACTCCGGAGGGGCTCCTACAGCAATAACAAGCCATCACGTGGCATCAAATCCAGACCCTTAAAATCATATCAATATCAGTATCATCAACCAGGCCTTTGGCCTCCATATCCATGTATCACAGATGCGGCGTGCAGCCCGAGCCAACGATGCATCAGTCCAGAAAATCATCATAAGCCCCTTGGGCATTTATAAAACAGTAGTTTTCAGCCCGAAATATCATTTAAAATGTCGTTTGAGTTTTCAAAACTCGGAAATATGGCTGAGTTTGCAAAAACAGTGTTAAAAACCTTGGACTAAAACCAAATGATATGCAAGATATGCTAAAACAGCAATATCAATCCCCGAAGGATCCATATAGTTGGCGCGAAGCCTAAACATGACAGTCATCCCATAGTATGACGATACAAGTAGTTTCAATAAAATACATGGTAAAATCAACAACCGGGACGGACCAAGTCACAATCCCCAATGGTGCTCTACCCCACACTCATATCTGGCGTGCAAGTCATCTCAATACAGCACTATTATGTGCAAATCCGGTGTTTCAAACCCTTAGGATATCATTTACAAGTATTACTCACCTCTAGCCGGCCCAAAGTCTAGCTCGCTATGCCCTTGCCTCTCAAATTGGTCTCCTCGTGCGTCGAATCTGACCAAAAATCACACAAACATCGATGAAGCTCGATTTCTAAAAGATGGGGTTTTAGCCATACATATCTGAAATTCGCCCCTTAATGATACTACAATGATCCAATACAGTTATGTAACTTCAATCTACAATACAACATTCAATAGGGCCAATATTAGTAATAAATCCCATAACTTATGCCATTTAGGCCTATTATCAAACATCTTGTAGGCATAGATATTTACACCTCATGACTATAGTATTGGTTCGTCCAATTATCACCATTAACCAACAATTCATCTCACTATCATTCTTTAGCAATTTATACTCCTAGCATCACGTGCGTGATCAACCATTCACACCCAAACCAACAAAATTCCATCAAATATACACATTTAAATCCCTTCCATATTCATGTATTTAAATTGGGAATTTATGGTCTCCAATCACTATACGATAAGTTGTAATACATGATTCATATTCATAATTCCATAATAACTCCATATATGTAAGTCTAAGGTGTAGGTTTACCTCTTGTAGACCAAATCTTGAAAGACAACTTTGGGGTGTTCTTGAGATTTTGAAGAAATCCTATGAAGTCCAATCAAAATCATGTTGTAACTAGTGATTGAGAAGTGAAATCACCATGAAAACACACTTAAAAACTCACCTTAGGTGTGAAATTGGATGCCTTAGCCGAGTTGGGGTGTAGAGGGAACCCTAAGCTTGAGAAATGACTCAATTTCTCTTATTTCCGGTCCTTAAGGTACTTAAAAACGCTCCAGGCGCACGAGTTCGCGCGTTGTTTTTGCGTTTTTGCTGAGCATTTTGCCTCTGACGCGCGAAACGCGCGACTTCGCGCACTCTTCGCGCGCTCTGACACCTGATCAGTAAAATGAGCATAACTTCCTGTATACACCTTTAAATGACAAACGGTTCATTGCGTCGGAAAATAGACTCAAAAGGCTTTAATTTGATAGGTTCTGCATCACCCAACTCCTTATATAACGGGAGATATAGTCGTCCAAAGTGAGGTCTTGTGCGCACTCATTAAAAGCTCCCGTTAACCATCCGAAATCACCCCGAGGCCCCCGGGACCTCAACCAAAAATACCTACACCTCCTAAAATATCATACAAACTTGTTCCAATCATCAAAATGCATCAAATAATGCAAATACCATCAAATTACATCGAATTCAAGCCTAAGTTCTTCTAAAACTTCCAAAACACGCATTTAATCAAAAACCAGACCAAACGATGTCCGAATGACCTGAAAATTTGTACACATATCCAAAATCACCCAACGAAGCTACAACAACTCTCAGAATTCCAGTACGACCCTCGGATCAAAATCTCACCTATCAACCGGAATTCGCCAAAATACTAAATTCGCCAATTCAAGCCTAATTCTACATCGGACCTCCAAAATTACCGATCACACTCCTAAGTCATGAATCATCCCCCGAAGCTAACTGAATTATCGGAATTCATATCCGAGCCTTCTAACACATAAGTCAAGTTGACTTTTCCAAAATAAGTCTTTCTTAAAGAGACTAAGTGTCTCATTTCCTTCTAAAATCAATCCAAGCCAACTCGATCACGCAAGACACTGATAATGAAGCATATCGAAGTATAAAATGGGAAGGACGGGGCAGTAACTCATGAGACGACGGGTCGGGTCGTCATAGTTTTTAACGAGTTGCACGCCGAATTTTATCGCTAGCAATTAGCATCTAGTTGCACGCCGAATTTTATCGCTAGTATGTGAATTAACATATAGTGGTACTCTCGTTGCGCTCAAATCCTGGGTCCGTCTCTAGAGATAACCTTAACAAAATGCGAGTCTTGCTATAATATGAAATATATTTATAATGATCGAGCTAATTAATGAGTAGCCAAAAAATCTAGGAAAACGATGTTCCTCAAATCATTAGACTTCCAGGAAGAGGAGTCTTGGTCATCTTTACAACTAGGGGATAACCTTACCAAAATGAGGCTATGTATTTGACTCTTAAGGATAAAATTTAATAGAGATATTCCTCTATGTAGGAACTATTTGACTTTGGTCTTTGGGTAGTGTTAATATATCTTTTGCAGAAAAACAATAAAAGAAATAAAGTGTTCTACTATTCAGGGACGGTTCAATGGATCTCCTAACCTACGGCAAAACCATATTGAGAGACCCTTAAATTTATTTTATAAAATATTTACACTAATAACAAAAAATATACTTTCTAAATATTAAATTAATTAATAAAGACAAAAATAAGCAAATTTCAAAAAAAAATAAAAAAAGAAGAAGAGCACAAAAATAAAGTGGTGGACTATTGGATGTTGAGGTCCACAAATTTTAATTTGACTATTATCACAAACAAGAAAAGCAAATAAAGGTATCTAACGTAATAACTTAAGTTTTGAGCATTAAATGTATCAAAAATATTTACTTCTTATGATCAATTTAAACGATAATTGCAGTTTATTCTATTAAGTAGTACTTATTTGTGAATATCTAAAATAAATTATAAATAAACCTAATATAATATGTCGAATTACACTATAAGAATATCGGTGCATGAATATTGTTGTGTTCATGCAGTTTGAGAGAAAATTTTAAAAGAAATATATATATATATATATATATATATATATATATATATATATATATATATATATATATATATATATCTTAATTCCTATATAAAAAAAATTAAAATTGAAGACTGAAGAAAATATACTAATTGTTATAAAGTAAAAACAATGCAGTAAAATGTAAATAAGAAGAGATAGAAAGGAGGGAGAAAAGTTTTCTTCTTTCACTTTGGTGTATATTTCCATTGCAATTATATGGCCTTTTATAGGCATAAAGTAAAGATGATTGACATAAAATAGGAGATTTAATCTTTCAACTATTCACAATATGGACATCCAATGTAGTATCCAATGTAGCATCCAATGTAGCATCCAATGTACAAATTATTCATAACACTCCCCCTTGGATGTCCATGTAGGATAATATGCCTTATTAAGAACTTACAAAAAAATATTGGGATGTACATAATTATTTATAATATGTATTGCTTGCTGCCTCATTAAAAACCTTACCAGGAAAACCCAGTGGGACAAAACCTTGGTTAAGGAAAAGAGTGCAGCGTGTAGTTACTCCCCCTGATGAAAAATCACTTAATGTCTCGAAGACGACGCATTCCAATCTTATATATCAGCTTTTCAAATATTGAGGTTGGTAATGCCTTAGTGAATAGATCAGCCAAATTGTCACATGAACGAACTTGTTGTACATTTATTTCACCATTCTTCTGAAGATCATGAGTGAAAAAGAATTTCGGTGAAATGTGTTTTGTTCTATCTCCTTTGATATATCCTCCTTTCAATTGAGCTATGCATGCAGCATTGTCTTCATACAATATTGTTGGAATATTCTCTTTCGAAGAAAGACCACATGTTTGCTGAATGTGTTGAGTTATAGATCTTAACCAAACGCATTCTCGACTTGCTTCGTGAATGGCTATTATCTCTGCATGATTTGAAGAAGTAGCAACCATAGTTTGTTTTGTCGAACGCCATGATATAGCTGTACCTCCACTTGTAAATAAATAGCCTGTCTGAGATCGACCTTTGTGTGGATCAGACAAATATCCTGCATCTGCATAACCAATCAATGATGGCTTGGATTCATTTGAATAGAATAAACCCATATCAATGGTCCCTTGGAGGTATCTGAATATATGTTTAATACCATTCCAATGTCTTTGTGTTGGCGAATTACTAAATCTTGCCAATAAGCTTACTGAGAAAGCTATATCTGGTCGGGAATTATTGGCAAGATACATTAATGCCCCAATTGCACTAAGATATGGTACTTCGGCACCAAGAACCTCTTCATCATTTTCATGAGGTCGGAATGGATCTTTCTTTATATCAAGTGATCTCACAACCATCGGGGTACTCAATGGATGTGCTTTATCCATATAGAATCGCTTTAAAATCTTTTCGGTGTATGTTGATTGATGGACAAATATTCCATCTTTCATATACTCAATTTGTAGACCAAGACAAAATTTTGTCTCTCCAAGATCTTTCATTTCAAATTCTTTCTTCAAACAGTCTACTGTTTTTGGAAGCTCCCCAGGAGTTCCAATGATGTTTAAATCATCAACATATACGGCGATTATAACAAATTCAGATCCAGACATTTTTATAAAGACACAAGGACAAATTGGATCATTCTTGTACCCTTCTTTCAACAGGTATTCACTCAGGCGATTGTACCACATACGACCTGATTGTTTCAATCCGTATAAAGATTTCTGAAGCTTTATTGAACAAGTTTCTCGAAAACTTTTATATGCTTCTGGCACTTTAAATCCCTCAGGTACTTTCATAAAAATTTCGTTGTCTAATGATCCATACAAATAAGCTGTAACAACATCCATTAGATGCATATCAAGTTTTTCTTGTACTGCCATATTTATGAGATACCTGAAGGTGATAGCATCCACTACAGGAGAATATGTCTCCATATAATCAATTCCAGGCCTTTGGGAAAACCCTTGTGCCACAAGTCGTGCTTTATATCTAACGATTTCATTTTTATCATTTCGTTTTCGCACAAAAACCCATTTATACCCTACTGGCTTTATGCCTTCAGGTGTTCGAACTATGGGTCCGAAGACTTCACATTTTCCAAGTGAAGTTAACTCTGCCTGGATAGCGTCTTTCCATTTTGGCCAATCATTTCTCTGTCTACATTCATCGATAAATTTTGGTTCAAGATCCTCATCTTATTTCATTATTTCAACAGCAACATTATAAGCAAAAATGTTATCGATAACAATATTATTTTGGTTCCATTTTTTCCTGGTTGAGACATAACTTATTGATATATCTTTATTCTCATTATTTTTAGGAACCTGGACCTCCCCTAAGGTCTTATCATTTGTTACGTCTTGGGGTTCTTCTTGATCCATTACTTTTGTGTTATGTTTACTTTGATCACTTGCTCGTTTTCTTCTTCGAGGATTTTTATCTTTAGAACCGATTGGCCTACCACGTTTCAAGCATGGCTTAGACTCATATGCTTTAATTAATTATCCTACCGGGATATCAACTCGAATTGGAGCATTAGCAACTGGAATATGTGACTTAGTCACCCTTGGTAGGTCAGTGAATGCATCTGGCAATTGATTTGCAATATTTTATAAATGAATAATCTTTTGAACCTCTTGTTCACATTGATTTATTCGAGGATCTAAATGAGACATTGATAATGCATTCCAATCTATCTTCTTTTTCAGCTGCTTATTTTCTCCCCCTAATGTTGGATATACTGATTCATTAAATGGCAATTAGAAAATCTTACCGTAAATAAATCTCTAGTCATAGGCTCTAGATATTTTATAATAAAAGGAGATTCATATCCAACATATATCCCCAACCTTCTTTGAGGACCCATCTTTGTGTGTTGTGGTGGAGCAATTGGAACATATATCGCACAACCAAAGATCCTAAGATGGGAAATATTTGGCTCCTGACTAAAAGCCAATTGCAACGGGGAGACTCTATGATAACTTGTGGGCCTTATCCGCACAAGTGCTGCTGCCTGCAAAATAGCATGACCCCATACTAAAATGGGAAGTTTTGTTCTCATAAGCATTGATCTAGCAATTAACTGGAGGGGTTTGATTAATGATTCTGCTAGACCATTTTGTGTATGAACATGGGCAACTGGATGCTCAATTGTTATCCCAGCTGAAATACAATAATCATTAAAGGCTTGGGATGTAAACTCACCAGCATTATCAAGATGATTTGTCTTAATTGCATAATCTGGAAATTGTGCTCTTAGCTTTATTATTTGAGCCAACAATCTCGCAAATGCCATATTGCGAGTTGATAGTAAACACACATGTGACCATCTTGTAGATGCATGTACCAAAACCATATAATATTTGAATGGTCCACATGGAGGGTGAATGGGCCCGCATATATCACCATGTATACATTCCAGAAATGCAGGGGATTCCATCCTAACTTTAATAGTTGATGGTCTAATAATTAATTTTCCTTGAGAACATGCAACACAAGAGAATTCCTTAAATTGAAGAATCTTCTGATTCTTCATTGCATGTCCATGTGAATTCTCAATTATTTTACGCATCATATTAGAACCAGGATGACCCAATCGGTCATGCCAAATAATAAAATTATCTTGATTAGTAAACTTCTCGTTTACTACGGCATGTGTTTCAATCCTGCTAATACTTGTGTAGTACAAGCCGGAGGAAAGAACGGGTAATATTTCAAGCACATATTTCTTACCGGACATTATTGTAGTAATATAAAGATATTCAATCTTTTCATCATTTGTAGTCTCAATATGATAGCCATTTTGGCGAATATCTTTGAAACTTAATAAGTTTCTTTGAGATTTACTACAATATAGTGCTTCATCAATAGCCAAATTTGTTCCACCTGGTAGTAATAAATTGGCTCTTCCAGAACCTTCAATTAATCTTTTACTTCCGGATATTGTATTAACATTCGCTTATTTCATTACCAAATAAGAGAAATATCTCTTATCTTTTAAAATAGTGTGTGTTGTAGCACTATCCAGAAGACATATATCATCTTTATTAATCTTGAGTCCAACTGAAGACAGGGGAATTTTCATATTCTTCATAAAAAAAGACAAATAATACATCATAAGAAATATGAAAGACAATCAAAAAAAACATTAAGAAATACATTAGAAATGTAGAAACTAGCAACACATGATGCATTAGGAAAATACACTCAAGAGAAATAAAATAGTTGCAAACATAAAAATAATAACTTTTATAGCTTCATTCCCCAGTAAGATGATTAGTTCTTAAGTCAATATCCTCACAGAAGTCTCCAACTTCTAAATGAGTAATATTTGTTAGGCCTTCAAAATCATCATCTTTATATGCAAGATGTGCCTTAGAATCATATTTATTTGAGGGACCTGCTTCATCATCATTATTTTGAAAGGTCAAGTGTGCCTCCACATTATTTTCCTTTTTCTTGAGGGAGGCTTGATAAAGTTTGACAAAATGCTCTGGCGTACGACAAATGCGTGCCCAATGACCTCTCATACCACATCGGTGACACATACTAGCTTTACCTTTTGAATGATTAATTTGAGAACCCTTATTGTTCTCCAATTTATTTCCACCATAATGACGATAATTATTTCGCCCCCTGCCACGTCCACGTTTACGACCATGTCCACGACCACGGTAATTATTTTGTTTTCTTTCAAACTTATCATATGTTGCTGCATCATTCACTTCCGAAAATGGAGCTGACCCAGTGGGACGGGCTTCATGATTTTTCATTAATATAGTATTATTCTGCTCAGCCACAAGTAGGCATGTGATTAACTCAGAATATTTCTTAAAACCCTTTTCACGGTATTGTTNTAATTTTAATAGAGAACTTACTTTAAAGATAGCAGAATTATACTCACTTACTGTTTTAAAGTCTTGAAACCTTAAATGTATCCATTCATACCGAGCTTTCGGTAATACCGTAAGTTTTAGGTGGTCATATCGATCCTTCAACTTAATCCACAATTCAACTGGATCTTTTACGGTTAAATATTCAGTTTTTAACCCTTCATGTAGATGGTGACGAAGGAAAATCATGGCCTTCGCTTTATCCTGATTTGATGCTTCATTTCCTTGTATAATAGTATTTTCAAGATCTTTAGCGTCAAGGTGAATTTCAGCATCAAGAACCCATGATAAATAGTTCCTCCCGGTGATGTCAAGTGCCACAAATTCAAGTTTTGATAAATTTGACATAGTGAAAACTATCATAAAAGATGAATAAGTTAGAGAAATAATTATAATAATACACAATTAATGAAAACAAAACGATTAAGGTAAAAGAAATGAAAATAGAGCTATATCATGTTAACAATCTACTATTTCATTTTATTCTTGCCATAAAGTAGAAATTACATACTTGTTTCATTTCACTTTATATTATTGATATATATGTGTTAATAGAATTGAACGTGACTAACATTATTGATGTTCCAATAAATATAAAGTAATTAAACTATAAAATTATTGCTTGTCAATTCATTTCTCACAGTTAGAACATTTAAACAAATGGAAATGCAATTATTAGATATGGGCATGAATTTAATCAGAAATTTAAATATTAAATTAATGTTGACAACAAATAAGCGAAGTACTAAAATAAATACTTTACTTTGAACGTGTTATTAGTAGCAGTGACTAGATAATGTATACACTACATATATATGCATACATGATAAACAAAAATGTGAAACAGACGGAAAAGGGAACAACAACATGAATGATGTAAATTATCAAATATTGCAAAGAAAAATTTATGTTGTAAGAATTAAGCATATGATATGTACTGCCATAAAAATGATTATAATGATACATACCTTAATAAAATATGGCTCAACTTAGCGGGAGTTAAGAATAAAATTAGAGTTTCGTGCTGATAACGTGTTATAAAATAAAAACAATGCAGTAAAATATAAATAAGAAGAGATAGAAAGAAGGGAGAAGAGTTTTCTTCTTTCACTTTGGTGTATATTTCCATTGTAATTACATTGCCTTTTATAGGCATAAAAAGTAAAGATGATTGACATAAAATAGGAGATTTAATCTTTCAACTATTCACAACATGGGCATCCAATGTAGTATCCAATATAATATCCAATGTACAAATTATTCATAACACTAATTAATTAGTAAAGAAAAGTAACATAAATTATGATTGTACCGATATAAAATAACCTCAATCAAATAATAACAAAAAATATATTGTAACACTAACTATATATATAATTTATACAATATATAATATGTAATAATAATAATAAGAATTTAAAATAAATTTGGGGGCATTAAAATTTTGGGGGCCTAAGGCTACGACCTCACTACCCAAGCCTTTAGAGCCGCCCCTGCTACTATGACACAACTCAATTCGATTTCCATCCAAAAATTGTTGACTTTCCTCCTTTTTTTTCTTTTCATTTTAATTCCAATGCAGAATAATACATATAGTATAATTTATGATCGATTTTATTTGAATCTTTTTGTTTTTGAACTAAAAAATAAAGGTTTTCATTTATTCATGTGTCACGACATGAATTTCCCACTGTTGGAACCGTGATAGCGCCTAACATTGTAATCGCTAGGCAAGCCAACGTTACAGAATATTTTATCTTTTTCCTTTATCTTTTAATAATTAAAACCTAAAAAAAGCAAATCTGCGGAAATAAATGCAGAAGAACATAGTTTAAGAGATTATCGTTAGGCTAATAACGAAAACCGTAATAAATTCCACCCAGAATTAGAGGAAAAGTAAAACAGAATGCAATAAATATAGAAGGGGATGCCAGGGCCTACGGACACCTGCAAGACTACCTTGGGTCTCTTCTGGACTAAACGCAGTAACCTCGAACTCTGATCAACACTAGCTCCGAAATCTGGACAGGAAGTGCAGAGTGCAGTATCAGTACAACCGACCCCCATGTACTGGTAAGTACCGAGCCTAACCTCGACAAACTAGTGACTAGGCTACGGCAAAGCATAACAACATATATAATCTGCAAAAATTTATACTAAAACGGAAAGGAAACACGAAATGAGATATAAAAAAACTTGCATTAAATGAATACGGAAACCAGTCTTTCTACCAATACTCAGCTATAACCAATCCTTAGGGAGTTTCAACATCTCAGTAATGAACTTCAGCAGAAATGAATACTAAAACAATAACTGATGCGGCGTGCATCCCGATCCCACCATATAAACAATAACAGTATCAATATTCACCCTTATTACTCCTTATTGCAGTGTGAAATCCGATCCCACCAGTCTATCCTTATTACTCCTCAACTTATATCACCCTTCTTCTTCCTGTTGCAGCGCGCAACCCATCCCACCTATCCACCCTTATTACTCATTGTTGTGGCATGTAACCCGATCCCACCAGACAATCACATTTCACCCTTATTTCTCATGTTGCAGCGTGCAACCCGATCCCAACATATCAGTAACAATCACAACATAATAACAGGCGTTTCACAATTTAATTTAAAACCTTCCACAATATTTATATCCTAAATCATAATAATGTGAAGTCTATGCCATTACGAAACTTCAACAGCTAATACTACTC
The DNA here is from genome assembly GCA_026770625.1 of Nicotiana glauca. NCBI lineage: Eukaryota > Viridiplantae > Streptophyta > Magnoliopsida > Solanales > Solanaceae > Nicotiana > Nicotiana glauca. Next base: position 24,488 of record MU787281.1, read on the forward strand.
AGCGAGACCAACCAAAATATACTATGAAGATCCAAAAACCAACTGAGGAAATAAAATTAAACTATGAAACTATTTGTACTTCTATAGAGAAAACAACAGTTAATATCAATCAATTGGACATGGAAACAATTATAAGTGAGTAACAATTAAGACAGAAAATACTATATTAGGAAACAGGGAATGGAGCAAGCTAAAAATGATAATTTGGTGACACATAGGTAATTGTCATCACACCTCTAAGCCACACACATGGAATTTTACATAGCAAATAGATCGGGGATCCCTAATCCCTCAAGTTAAAGTTAGACCAAACACTTACCTTAAGCCAATGGGTATTTCAAAGCTCAAATAATACCACTAACTGGTAAATAGCACAATACTTCTTCGTGAATCTCCGCTATTTGAATATGGAACATCATAACAACGAATAGGAATGAAACAAATTAGTCCAACTTTGTACCTTTCCGGCATAAACCGTATATCTCAGAGAGGTCGTATTTCTTTGGGTTGGTAGTAATGGAATGCTTTCATTATCTAAAATAAAGAACATCTCCCACCAAAAGATAAGTTCACCACTTTACCTCTCGATTCCACCACCAATTCACTCATATCTAGCCATAATTAACTTACTAACATCAATAAACGCTAAAAAATAATTTCAATGCATAATTATAAATTTCCCAATATTTTTCCCAAAAAGTCAAAAATCGACCCCAGGCCAGCTTGGCAAAGCACCAAGTTCGGACAAAAACTCGATTACCCATTCACCCCCAACCCAGATATACAATTGGTTTTGGAATCGGACCTCAAATTCAGGTCCAAATCCTCAAATTTTGAAATTTCTAAATCCTATTCGAAACACGCAATTTTCCCATGAAAATTCCTAGTTTTTACGATGAAATCTTGAAAAAAGATGAAATAGATTGAAATAAATGAGTTAGAAATTACTTCCCTATGATTTGAAGAAGCTTGGGTCTTTGGAAAATCACCTACGGAGGTTTACGGTTCGAGAGAATTGAAAAATGGGTGAAAAATCCCGTTGAAGTCCCAACTTAACTGTTGCAAATGTCGCAATTGCGACTGGAGCTTCGCATTTGCGAAGCTCGCAATTGCGAGAAGGACATCGCAAATGCGAACCTTTGCAATTTCTGCTGCTGTCACAAACGCGAACCATTTGGTCGCAAATGCGAAGTTCCCCCCTGCCCTCACTTCTTCGCAAATGCAAAAAATACGTTTGCAATTGCTAAATATGCTGGCCCAGGTCTCCTTCGCAATTGCGATAGAGACCTCGCAATTACCATGTCTATGAAGCTCGCAAATGCGAAGCCTAATCTCGCAATTGCCAGATCAGCGACCTGCAACCCAGCTGGAGCATACCAGCAATTCCATAAGTTGAAAAATCACTCCGTAGCCTATCTAAAATTCTCCCGAGCCCTCAGGGCTCCAAACTAAACATGCAACAAGTTTTAAAACATCATATGAACTTGCTCGCGTGAACGAATAGCCAAAATAACATCTAGAACTATGAATTCAACACCAAAACTCAAGAAATTCTCAAGATAGTTCAAAAATTCTATTTTCTCAACCACAGGGTCCGAATTACATCAAATCTCTTCCATTTTTACCAAATTTCACAGATAAGGTCGAAATACCATAACGGACCTGTTCCGGGTTCCGGAACCAAAATACGGGCCCGATACCAAAAAGATCAAGTCTTATTAAATTTTCAAAAACCATTATATTTTCAGTTAAACAATTTTCTTTAAACATTCATTTCTCAAGCTAGGGACCTCAGAATTCGATTCCGAACATACGCCCAAGTCTCATATTTTACGACGGATCCTCCGGGACCATCGGGACACGGGTCCGGGTCCTTTTACTCGAAATGTTGACCAAAGTCGACTAAAATCATCTTTTGAAGCCAAAAATCATTATTTCTTAAAATTTTCACACAAAATCTTTCTAGTATCATGCCTAGACTGTGCACGCAAATCGAGGAAAGATAAAAGGAGGTTTTTGAGGCCTCAGAACACGGAAACAGATTCTAAAATAAAAGATGAACTTTTGGGTCATCACATTCTCCACCTCTAGAACAACCATCCGTCCTCGAACGAAAATAGAAAAGTACCTGAGTCGATAAAAAGATGGGGATAACGGCTCCGCATATCAGACTCGGACACACAAGTAGCTACCTCAACAGGCTGAACTTTCCACTGCACATGAACCGATGGATAACTCTTCGATCTCGGCTGGCGAACCTGCCGATCTAGAATAGCTACTGACTCCTCCTCGTAGGTCAAATCCTGGTCCAACTGGACCGTGTTGAAGTCCAACATATGGGATGTATCACAACGATACTTCCAAAGCGTGGACAGATAAAACACTGGGTGCACAGCTGATAAACCTGGTGGCAATACAAGTTTGTTAGCCACCTCTCCTGCTCGATCAAGGATCTCAAAAGGTCCGATGAACCTAGGGATTAGCATGCCCTTTTTTCCAAATCTCATCACGCCTTTCATGGGTGACACCTGAAGAAACACTCGCTCCCCGACCATGAATGACACATCATGAACCTTACGGTTGGCATAACTCTTTTTCCTGGACTGAGGTATACGAAGTCTATCCTGAATGATCTTAAGCTTATCCAAGGCATCATGTACTAAATTTGTACCCAAAAACTGAGCTTCCCCCACTCAAACCACCCAATAGGCGATCGACAATGTCTACCATATAATGCCTCATAGGGAGCTATATGGATGCTCGACTGATAACTGTTGTTATAAGCAAACTTTGCTAACGGCAAGAACTGATCCCAAGAACCTCCAAAGTCAATAACACATGCTCGGAGCATATCATCCAAAATCTGAATATTATACTCCGACTGTCCGTCTGTCTGAGGAGAAAATGCTATGCTCAACTCGACCCGCGCACCCAACTCACGCTGCACTGCCCTCCAGAAATATGAGTTAAACTGCGTACCTCGGTCGGAAATGATAGAAACGGGCATACCATGAAGACGAACGATCTCACAGATATAGATCTCTGCCAACTGCTCCGAAGAATAAGAAAATTCCATAGGAATGAAATACGCTGACTTAGTCAGTCTATCCACAATAACCCATATTGCGTCGAACTTCTTCTGAGTCTGTGGGAGTCCAACAACGAAGTCCATAGTGATACGCTCCTACTTACACTCAAATATCTCAATCTTCTAAAGCAAACCACCAAGTCTCTGATACATGTACTTTACCAGCTGATAATTCAAATACCGAGCTACGTATGCAACAATGCCCTTCTTCATCCTCGTCCACCAATAATGCTACTGTAAATCTTGATACATCTTAGCGGCGCCTGAATGAATAGAATACCAGGAACAATAGTCCACCTCTAGAATCAACTCATGAAGTCCATCCACATTAGGCACACAAACATGACCCTGCATCCTCAAAACTCCATCATATCCAACTGTAACCTGCTTGGCACCACCATGCCGTACTGTGTCCCTAAGGACAAGCAAATGAGGTCATCATATTGATGATCTCTGATACGCTCAAATAATAAAGACCGAGCGACTGTGCAAGCTAAAACACGGTTGGGCTCAAAAACATCCAACCTAACGAACCGATTGGCCAAAGATTGAACATCCAAAGAAAGCGGTCTCTTACCGACCGGAATATACGCAAGGATACCCAGACTTGCTGACTTCATACTCAAAGCATCGGCCACTATATTTGCCTTCCTGGGATGATACAAGATGGTGATATCATAGTCTTTCAATAGCTCCAACCACCTTCTCTGCCTCAAATTAGCTCCTTCTTCTTGAACAAGTATTGCAAACTCTTGTGATCTATGAACACCTCACATGACACGCCATATAGATAATGCCTCGAAATAATCAGTGTGTGAACAATGGCTGCTAGTACAATCATGAACTGGATAATTTTTCTCGTGAATCTTCAACTGCCGCGAAGCATATGCAATAACCTTGCCATTTTGCATCAATAATGCACTACGTCCAATACGAGATGTATCACAATATACTTTATATGGCCCAAAAACTGTGGGCAATACCAACACCGCCGCCGTAGTCAAAGCTGTCTTGAAATTCAAAAAGCATGCCTCACACTCATTCGACCATCTGAACTGGGCACCCTTCTAGGTCAACATAGCCATCGGGGCTGCTGTAGATGAAAACCCCTCTACAAACCGACGGTAATAACCCACCAAACCCAAGAAACTCCGGATCTCTGTAGCTTATGTGGGTCTAGGCCAGTCCTTGACTGCCTCAATCTTCTTAGGATCTACCAAAATACCTTATGCTGATACGATGTGACCTAGGAATGCAACTGAACTCAACCAAAACTCACATTTCGAAAACTTAGTATACAACTAGCTATCTTTCAGGGTCTGAAGAACGACTCGAATATGCTGCTCATGCTCCTCTCGGCTGCGGGAGTAGATCAAGATATCATCAAAGAAAACAATCACAAAGGAATCCAGATAGGGCTTGAACACCCGGTTCATCAAATCCATAAATGTTATTGGTGAATTTGTCAACCCAAATGACATCACTAGAAATTCATAATGCCCGTATCGGTCCAAAAAGCTATCTTAGGGACATCAGGTGCCCTAATTCTCAACTGATGGTAGCCAAATCTCAAATCAATCTTTGAAAGCACTTTGGCACCCTGAAGCTGATCAAATAAATCATCAATCCTTAGTAATGGATACTTGTTCTTGATGGTGACTTTGTTCAACTGCCGCTAATCTATGCACATCCTCATCAATCAATCCTTCTCCTTAACAAACAACACTGGCGCACCCCAGGGCGAGACACTATGTCTAATAAAGCCTTATGAAGCAAATCCTACAACTACTCCTTCAATTCCTTCAACTCTGGCGGGGCCATACGATATGGCGGAATAGAAATAGGCTGAGTGCCCGGAGCCAAATCAATGCAAAAGTCAATATCCCTGTCAAGTGGCATCCCCAGCAGGTCTGCGAAAAACACCTCTGGAAAACCCCGAACCATGGGCACAGAATCCATAGAAGGAACCTCAGCACTAGAATCACACACATAAGCCAAATAAGCCAAACACCCCTTCTCGATCATACGCCGAGCCATCATATAAGAGATAACCCTACTAGTGGAATGACTAGGAGTCCCTCTCCACTCCAATCGAGGCAACCCCAAAAATGCTAAGGTCACGGGCTTGGCATGACAATCCAATATGGAATGATAAGGTGGCAGTCAATCCATCCCTAAAATGACATCGAAATCCACCATATCAAGAAGTTGGAGATCTACACTAGTCTCAAGATCCCTAATGACAACCACACACGAACGATAGACATGATCTACAATAATAGAATCCTCTACCGATGTGGACACATATCTAGGAGCACTCAAAGAATCACGAGTCATAACTAAATACAAAGCAAACTAAGAAGACACATACCTGGATCAAACATAACTGAAGCATCTCTACTATAAACCAGAATAGTACGTGTGATAACAGCATCGGAGGACTCAGCCTCAGGCCTCGATGGAAAAGCATAACATTAGTACTGGGCCCCACCACTCTGAACTATATCTCTGGGACAACCTCCTGTTGGCTGGCCTCCACCTCTAGCGGCCTGGCCTCCACCTCTAATAATCTGACCTCCACCTTTAGTGGGCTGACCCCTACCTCGGGCTCCCAGAACCTACCTCTAGTTGGCTGGGCAAGCGGTGCCGGAATCATGGCACGAGAAATCTGCTGCTGTGACTAAACACCCACTAACCTCGAACAGGTACTCCGAACATGCCCATTCTCACCACACTAAAAACATCCATCTGAATACTACGACTGAGGAAAGTGAGACTGACCCTTACGGGCCGACTGACCACGATAATAACTCTGAAGAGGAGGTGCCCTGATAGGAGCTGGATGTGCACTATAAGCTTGTTGCCCTGAAGGAGGCACATAAGGTCCACGACCCTTTGAAGCTCTATGAGATGTCTGAAGTGCTGAATGAAATGTCCTAGGATGATGTCCTCTACCAAAAGTACCCCGACCTCCAGATGAGGCTCCACTAAATCCACCGGAGTGACAAGGTCTCTTGTTAGACAACAGAACACTCACCTGAGCTAAAACCATCTCAACTCATCTGGCCACACTGGCTGCATCCTGGAATGAAATCTCACTCCTTGTATCCTTAGCCATCTGCAATATGTTAGGCTGAGCGAGCCCCTCAATAAACCTCCTCACCCTCTCTCTCTCTCTCTCTCTCTCTCTCTCTCTCTCTCTCTCTCTCTCTCTCTCTCTCTCTCTCTCTCTCTCTCTCTCTCTCTCTCTCGTTAGGAAGTATAAGAAGAGCATGACAGGCCAAATCAACAAATCGGGTCTCGTACTGAGTGACGGTCATAGAACCCTACTGAAGGTGCTCAACTGCCTCTAATAGTCCTCTCTTTGAGTGATAGGAAGATACTTATCCCAGAATAGCTGCGAGAACTGGTCCCAAGTGAGAGCTGATGACCCAGTTGGTATGGCCAAACAATAATCTCTCCACCATTTCTTAGCGGAACCTAATAAGCGAAAAGCAGCAAAGTCATCCCCATTGGTCTCCACTATCCCCATATTTCGTAAAAACTCAGGGCAACTGTCCAAATAGTCCTGGGGATCCTCTGAAGATGTACCGCCATATGTAGTAGTGAAAAGATTGGTAAACCTGTCTAGCCTCCACCAAACATCAGAAGACATAGCTGATTCATCACCGGTCTATGCTACAATACCCGGGGGAACTACCCCAACTGGTTGAGTTGTAAGAGTCTAAAACTGGGGAGCCATCTGCTCCAGAGATGGCTCCAGAGTGTGAGCAATGGGAGTCTGTGCTCCTCCCCCAGCCCAAGAGGCGGCTGGTGCTACAGGAAGTATACCCGCCTGAGTAACACTCTCCATAAGGCCCACTAGGCGGACTAAAGCTTCATGAAGTATCAGGGTAGCTATGAATCCCTCTGGAACCTGAGATGGTCTTGCTGGAATGGTCTAGGCCGGAACCTCCCCATCAAAATCTACTTGAGGCTCCGCCGTTGGTGCTGCTGCGCGAGCTCTAGGCTGAGCCCTGCCCCAGCCTCGGCCCATAGAACAGCCTCGACCTCGTCCTCTAACCCTCGTTGGAACTGCCATCGGGGGCTCGGACTGCTAGTCAGCTGATGAAGCGGTGCGTGTTTTCACCATCTACGAAAGAACAGAGTAGAGAGTTCGATTAGCATTAAAAGATCAAACCACACGATAGAGATGAATAGAAGTGAACCTGTTCCTAACTTTGTAGCCTCAAGGGATACACACAGATGTCTCCGTATCGATCCCTCAGACTCTACAAAGCTTGTCCGTGAATTGTGAGACCTAAACAATCTAGAGCTCTGATACCAACTGTCACGTCCCGAACTTCCTACTGTCGGGACCGTTATGGCGCCTAAAATTGCACTTGCTAGGCAAGCCAATGTTACAAAATATTTCACCTTTTTCCTTTATCTTTTAAGAATTAAAACTTAACAAAAGTAAATCAGGGGAAATAAATGCGGAAGAACACAGTTTAAGAGATTATCTTTATGCTAATAACAAAAACCGTGATAAATTCCACCTAGAACTGGTGTCACAACTCACGAACAATCTATGAATATTACAGGTATTGTTTTGAACAAAAAAATACATATCTGTCTCGGAGGAAAAGTAAAAAGAATGTAGTAAAGATAGAAGGGGACGCCAGGGCCTGCGGACGCCTGCAGGACTACCTTGGGTCTCTTGTGGACTGAAGGTAGCAACCTCAAACTCTGATCAACAACTAGCTCCGAAATCTGCACAAGAAGTGAAGAGTGCAGTATCAGCACAACCGACCCCATGTACTGGAAAGTGCTGAGCCTAACCTCGACGAACTACTAACGAGGCTACAGCGGGGCATAAAAACTTATATAACCTGCAACAGTTTATACTAAAACGGAAAGGATCACAGAATGAAATATAACAGAACTTGCATTAAATGAATACGGAAACCAGTCGTTCTACCAATACTCAGCTATAACCAATCCTTAGAGAGTTTCAACATCTCAGTAATGAACTTCAGCAGAAATGAATACTAAAATAATAGCTGATGCGGTGTGCATCCCATTCCCACCATATAAACAATAACACTATCAATATTCGCCGTTATTACTTCTTGTTGTGTCGTGCAATCTGATCCAACCAGTCCACCCTTATTACTCCTTAACACATATCACTCTTATTCCTCATGTTGCGGCTCGCAACCCTAATCCCACCTATCCGCCCTTATTACTCCTTGTTTTAGCGTGCAACCTGATCCCACCAGACAATTACATTTCACCTTTATTCCTCATGTTGCGGTGCGCAACCCGATCCCAACATATCACTACCAATCACAACATAATAACAAGCATTTCACAATTAAATTTAAAACCTTCCGTAACATCTATATCCTAAATCATAATAACGGAAGCCTATGCCATTACGAAACTTCAACAATTAAAACTACTCAGCGAGACCAACAAAAGTATACTATGAAGCTTCAACAACCAACTCCAACCAACGAGGAAATAAAATGAAATTATGAAACAATTTGTACCAGTGAGACCAACCATAGTATACCCCCGAGCCCGGATATACAATTGGTTTTGGAATCCGACCTCCAATTGAGGTCCAAATCCCCAAATTGTAAAATTCCTAAATCCTACCCAAACAACCAATTTTTCCATGAAAATCACTAGATTTAGTGATGAAATCTTGCAAAAAGATGAAATAGATTGAAATAAATGAGTTAGAAATCACTTACCTATGATTTGGAGACGTTTGAGTCTTTGGAAAATCGCCTGTGGAGGTTTAAGGTTTGAGAGAATTGAAAAATGGGTGAAAAATCCCATCTAAGTCCCAAGTTAACTGCTGCAGATGTTGCGACAGGAGCTTCGCATCGCAATTCTGCTGCTGTCGCAAATGCGAACCATTTGGTCGCAAATGCGAAGTTCCCCCTACCCCGACTTCTTCGCAAATGCGAAGAATATGTGAAGCCTAATCTCGCAAGTGCGACCCAGATTGAGCATACCAGCAATTCTCTAAGTTCAAAATCACTCCGTAGCCTATTCAAAACTCACCCGAGCCCTCGGGACTCCAAACCAAACATGCACACAAGTCTTAAAACATCATATGAACTTTCTCGCGTGATCAAATCGCTAAAATAACATCTAGAACTATGAATTCAACACCAAAACTAATGAAATTCTCAAGATAGTTCAAAATTTCTATTTTCTCATCCAAAGGTCCAAATTACATCAAATCTCTTCCGTTTTTCACAAAATTTCACAGATAAGGTCTAAATACCATAACAGACCTGTATTGGGCTCCGGAACCAAAATATGGGCCCGATACCAACAAGATCAAATCTTATTAAATTTCCAAAAACCATTATATTTTTAGTTAAACAATGTTCTTCAAAAATTTATTTCTTGGGCTAGGGACCTTGGAATTCGATTCTGGACATACACCCAAGTCTCATATATTATTACAGACCCTCCGAGACTGTCAGAATACGAGTTCGGGTCCGTTTACCTGAAATATTGACTGAAGTCAACGAAAATAATCTTTTTAAGCCAAAAACTATTATTTCTTAAATTTTTCACACAAAAGCTTTCCGATATCGCCCCCTAATCGTGCACGCAAATCGAGGAGAGATAAAAGGAGGTTTTCAAATCCTCAGAACACGGAAATGGATTCAAAAATAAAAGATGACCTTTTGGGTCATCACATCATGTAATTTTAATCAATTAATGTCACGACCCAAAATCCACTAAGGGCTGTGATGGCACCGGACACCGCTGTCAGGCAAGCCAACCAAATTACTTAATTAAATTCTCGTTTTAAATATTTCCAAAATCCCTTCTTTATTACGTTTAAACAATACATAGTAGATTTCACTGAATAAATAAAGAAATATTTAACAACTTTTAAAATTCAAAATAAACCCATAAACATCCCCAGAACCCGGTGTCACAAGTGCATGAGCTATTTCTAAGAAGTAATACAATACAACAACCGTCCGGAATACAAATTGGACAGAAGGTAAATACGATACACTGAAAGAGATTATACTAGCTGCGGGTCGCCTCGAGAAATACATCTCACCTAATCCCCTTGGCATCCATGCTGCTACGCCCAATAGGCTACTAGAAGTAAATGTGCCTGTACAACAAAAATGCACAGTAGGTGTAGCATGAGTACGAAAACAACGTGTACTCAGTAAGTATCCCATCTAATCTCGAATAAGTAGAGACGAGAGGTCGACTTCGACACTTACTAGTGGTCCACTAATGGTACACAATAATATAATAATTGAGAATTTTTATAAAACATGATTATAATTCAATAGAGTAAAGCGAGAAAATAATTCTTTCTTTTATAGAAAATTCCCAAATAATTCTTTCTTTTATAGGAAATTCCCAAATCTTTTTTATTTATATCAACTTTACATATATTCTCAAATCGAGAAAAAACAATATCAACTTCAACAAGTTTCAAGGCAAGCGGTACAAGCATGCGCAAATCATGCCGAGGACGTACGGCCTGATCCAATAATGTTTAAACTGTGCACTGCCAAAAGGTCGAATGACGCGAACCATAGATGCATCTATTTAATCTACCGAGGCGTTTGGCCCGTTCTAAAATTTAAACACACAGACAGTCAATCAAGAAGTCATCAGGAAACAATTATCCAAAGAAAACCAATTCTCTTTTTAACAATTTTAAGAAAATGAAGTTTAATCTTTTTAGAAATTTATTTACCAATTTGATTGGGGTTTAAGCAATTCGACTGTCAATAAGATTATAGATATTCCATGTATAGTATGCTTTTGGGTCCTAGACTATCCGGACAATAACATATTAGTGGCTACGCACGGACTCTCGTCACCTCGTGCATACATAGTCCCCCACAAATAGGAGCACATAACCAATTATTTCACCTAAGGGGACAATTCTCTCTCACAAGGTTAGAAAGAAGACTCACCTCGCTCCGAAGATCTATAACCGGCATTCCACGCCCTTCTGAAGACTCGAATCGATGCTAAATGCTTCAAAACTAGCCAATAATTATTCAAATCCGTTCATATACGATAAACTACTCATATCAGTCCAATTTATAACAACTCCTAACCCCGATCGAAAAGTTGACCAAAATGACCTCGGGCCCACGTGCCCGGATTTCGAAAATATTCAAAGATTAAGCTTACCCATAACCCCATGAACTCCAATACATAATTTACTCTCAATCTCATACCCAAAATCGAGGTCAAATTTCAAGAATAATAATTTTCTAGGTTTTCCTCAAACCCCCAAATTTCAACCAATTTACATGCTAAAATTCATACATAATCGATATATTTAACTCAAGATAGGTGGGGTTAGCTTATCTTGTCGTTGATGATGAAAAACCCCACCTGAAGCTCTCCAAAATCGTCCACACCAAATGAAAATGGGGAAAAATGACCAATCCTCGATTTTAAAAGAACTCACTGCCTCCAGCACTTCCGCACTTGCGGTCACACGACTGCTTCTGCGGTTCCGCAGGTGCGGCCCCTCTACTGCTCATGCGGTTATCCTCCAGGTTGCTTTTTTCGCTTCTACGCCTCAACACCCGCAGGTGCAATTCCGCTTCTGCGGCGAGATGACCGCATCTGCGGTCCTTACATATCCAACCCAAAATCGTATTTGTGGCTCTCCTGGCCGCTTCTGGGCTCCGCACTTGTGGCCCTAGTCGCAGGTGCGGTTACACCAGCAACCAGCAACTTCAGCCTTCTTCAAAATTCTATTTTTGATCTGTTAACTATCCGGAATCCACCCGAGATCCTCGGGACTCCAACCAATCATACCAACCAGTCCCAAAATACATTACGGACTTGCTCGAGTCCTCAAATCACATCAAACAACTCTAAAATCACGAATCGATCTCAAATCCAAGCTTTGTGAACTTTAGAATTTCAAACTTCTACTTTTGATGTTTAAACCTATCAAATCACGTCCGATTGACTTCAAATTTTGCATACAAGTCATATTTGACATTACGGACCTACTCCAACTTTCAGAATCGGATTTCGACCCCGATATCAAAAAGTCCACTTGCGGTCAAACTTCTCAAAAACCTTCAAATTTCTATCTTTAACCAAATGACTCCAAAATGACCTACGGACCTCCGAATTCACTTCAGATCGCGCTCCCAATTCCATAATTACCATACGGAGCTACTCCCAAACTCGAAATCCCAAACGGACATCGATATACTGAAATACACTTCAACCCAAACTTATGAAATTTCTTCCAACATGCTAACTTCCACAATCGGTGCCAAAACGCTTCCGGGCTATCCAAAACTCGACCCGGATATATGCCTAAGTCCGAAATCATCATACGAACCTGCTGAAATCTTCGAATCCTGATTCCGAGGTCGTTTACTCAAAAATCCAATCTTAGCTAATTCTTTTAGCTTAAAGCTTCCGAAATGAGAATTCTCTTTCCAAATCAATTTCGAACTCCCGAAATTCAATTCCGACCGTGCGAGCAAGTCATAATACCTGAAATGAAGCTGTTCACGACCTCAAACGGCTAAACGGAGCGCTAAAGCTCAAAACGACCAGTCGGGTACAATTGATTTTTATGTTTTAAACAAAATAGTAACTTTACGCGTATGCTTTATAACTTTACAGCGTAAAATGTGAATTAAACTGAGCTAGGTGGCAGAACATTACATTGAATTTTGAAAGTTAGAGCAGTGTAGACATTTAGATCTTCAATTATTCTTCTTTATATATGAGGTTAATAACATTTACTGTTGTAGCATGTAGCCATGGATTATATTGCATTTAAAAGGTGTCCATATAAAACAAGAATAACATCTCTTTACAGGTGGACTAATCAGACAATGTTTGTTATGCCTGTTTTTGTTAGTAAAGTATACTAATAGAGCAAATATTAGTATTAATTTTCAAAAGCTTTCATTTCTTCTCACAAAAATCCAGTCTAAGATTCACCAATCACCAGGTCTCCTCTATAATGATTCAAAAATACATTTTAACCTGAACAAAGTCATTTTGATTCACTAAACCTCTCTAATCAAATAAAAAATGTTTTCCAAAACCCCATTTTGCTTCAAAGACATTTGCTTAATACTCACCTTTTTCTCATTCTTTTTTCTTTCTCTAAATTACCATCGTTCTACCTCCATTTTCCAAAAATTAACCTCATTCTCCTCCGCCATCACAGCCGCCACCAACAAAAACTCTCCGACCACCGTTAACCACCTTATTTTCTCAATTGCTTCTTCCTCTAAAACCTTTTCCAAACGCAAAGAGCTACTCCGTCTATGGTACAAACCTAATTTTACCAAAGCTTATGTATTTTTAGACCACCCTCCATTGGATAATTCTCCGAAAAACATCGATCTTCCACCAATTCTAATTTATGAAAACACTTCTCATTTCCCATATACCCATCGTACTGGAGCACGTTATGCCCTTGGCCTAACATGCATGATAAAACAAGTTGTCGCATGTAACGATCCTAATGCGCGATGGTACATTTTTGGAGATGACGATACAGTGTTTTTCGTCGATAATTTGTTGAAGACACTAGAAAAATATGATCATAATGAATGGTATTATATAGGGTCTAATTCAGAGAGTTATGTTCAAAACGCTTATTTTTCTTTTGATATGGCATTTGGTGGTGGCGGATATGCGATAAGTCGACCTTTGGCTAAGGCTTTAGCTGGGGTTTTGGATTCTTGTTTGGCGCGTTACCCAAATCTCTATGGTTCTGATGCTAGGATTTTCTCTTGCTTGGCAGAACTTGGTGTAAGTTTAACACATGAACCTGGCTTTCACCAAGTAAGTAAAATTTTAATGTTGTTACTCTCTTGTAGTTACTGTATTAGTTATCAACTTTGGAATTTTATGATACTTCGTTCTTCCTCCCCTTTAATTTCTCTAGATACAAGAGCGGAATTAGAGTACAGGAGGAAGCGGGCTGGTAGAACCCAATAATTTTGGTTCTAATTACGTTATGTTTATTCATTTAATATGTATGAGTTATTAAGTTAAAACTCGGTAACTCAAAAGAACTAAAATACATAAGTTTCATTTCTTGAGATAATCCTACTATGTCAACGTGTTTAAACGTGAAGAGATAGTGATATTGAAATTCGGTACATCTTGTTTTATTAACAGTATCTCGGGAATGGAGCGATATATAAGTGTGAATGATTCATATAACTAATCCCAGTTAATTTGGGATTGAGATGTTATTATTGTTTCTTCGTCAATAATTATCTTGGTACTCCCTCCGGTCCAAAATAAGTGATTTTTTGACCTTTTTTTTATGGTCCAAAATAAGTGATTTTTTCAGATTTCAAGAATAAATTAATTATTTTTTTCCTACATTGTCGATGGAGTAAATAGTGTTGAGATATGTGTTAGGAGTGTTTATGTGAGATAGTAAAGTTTAATATGGTCTATTCCATTGCTAATTAATACTAAAAGGTAAATTTTTTAATATGTGTGAAAACATCTAAAAAAAAAAAAAAAAAAAAAAATCACTTGGACCGGAGGGAGTACTTAGGTACTTATGAAAAGTTTCTCGGCTTAACACTTGAAAGAGTATGCATTAAATGTATATGCAAAGTAGATATTAATAGGGACAGGCTTCAAGATTTGACTTAAAACACCTGTTCTTTAATTTAATGATTTGATCTAGCAGAGGAAATGAAATTGAAAAAATACATGTATTAACTCGACTTCAAGAATTGTTTTCTTCACTAATCAAAAGAAAAAAAATAGGGGCGGGGGGAGGGGGGGACTAGATTTCGCTATTAGCTAATTATATAAATTTTATCCGATGCGGCTTTTTCTCAAATCTTGTGTAAACGACGGAATATTTTGTGTACCGGACTATCTTTTTGACACGGTAGTGACCAAAATCTAAATCTATTTTCCTTTCTAATCCACTAGCTAATTAACATTATTTCTAATATGATCATTTTTTTTTAGCAGGATGATTTATGGGGAAATTTATTTGGATTGCTTTCATCGCATCCATTATCACCATTAATATCGCTTCATCATGTAGAAAGAATGCAATCAATATTCCCCAACATGACAAAAATTCAAGCTCTGAAACATTTATTCAAAGCTGCTAATGCTGATCCTACAAGAATATCACAACAAACTATTTGCTACGACCGAAACAATTCACTATCTATTTCAGTGGCTTGGGGTTATGCTATACAAGTTTATGAGGGTAACATTAAACTTCCTGATCTTATTACAGTGCTAAGGACATTTGAACCATGGGATAAAGACAAGAAACGACCACGATTTATGTTTAGGACAAGGGTTGAGTCTAATGATCCATGCAAGAAAATGGTTGCCTTCTTAAAAACTGTGGATTCTTATGGAAATAATGTTTGGACCAATTATACGAGGTATAGAGTTGGGAAAACTTGTGCAAAAGATGGCAATAAAATCAAGAATTTGGAAGAGATAAGAGTCTTCTCTCGCAAGTTGGATGCTTATAAAAGACAGGTACTATTCTACGTAAATTGCATCTTCTTTTTATTTCTTTTTACTACTATGTTCTCCACCATTTTGAATCACTTTGATAGCGAATAATGTAGTTAATTTCTGTCAGTTAGGCTTAAGTGACTGGAATTGGTTAAAATGCGTAAGTGTTGAATTCATTTATAAACAAGTTACAGTAGTTGAGTATTTAGATAAAAGTATCGCTTTGATAATAAACGGTCAATATAAAAGGGAGAAAAATATAAAAGGGAGAAGGAAGAGCGGTGAAAACGCAACAGAACGGGATTGATTTTGGACAAGCCAAAAATTGTTTATGAGAACTAAAAAAATAAAAGATTTTCTGTTCAAGAAATCAATGTAAAAATTTAAACACATACATATAGCCAACGCAACGGAAATTATAGAAGGAACGTACCTTCAGCCATTGTTGCTCAAGCGTTGTAGGAAATACTTTTAGCAGAAACCTAGAGAGTCTTCTAGATTGTGACTATCATTGGATTGGGACTTCTCTTTAATTTATAATTGTCCTAGGGACTCCTAATATATGGTAGTTTCTTCCATCAAAAAAATTACCATATATGCATAACTACATAATATTATATGATGTATTATTTCCTTTGGGATACAAGGTAAATAATTTATTACCTTATATGAATCATGGAGGGCATGCTCTTAAACAAACAATTTCTTCCATGTATTACTATGTACAATATATTCTAATAAAGTCTCAACAACTTTATGAACTTAATATAAGTCATTAAGAGTCCAACTTTATTGATCCAATGCTCACAAAATAAAACATGAAAACCAAAGTGTGCACTATCATGTATATCAAATTGAACATAATATCTAGAAAAACCGTTAGAGAACAAATCAAGGCTAGATTGAGCTACTAAGATATATATGGGTTACATGATCCTTGAAAATATTAGCCAGCAATCCTTTAGTCACAGGATCAACAATAATCAAAGTAGTACTAATATGCTCAAAACTCACATCTTGTTTCTTCATGCTGTCTCTAACCATCAAGTACTTTATGTCGATGTGCTTGCTTCGGCTGCCATTTTTATTATTCTTAGAAAAGAATACTGCATCTGAATTGTCACAAAAGATTCTTGATGGCCTTGAAATCGAATCGACAATCCTAAGGCCGGAAATAAATTTTTTTTTTAACCATAACGCCTATGATGTAGTTTCATAGCATGCTATAAATCCAGCTTTCATTGTGGATATTACAACAATGGTCTGCTTGACACTTCTCCAAGACACAACACATCCAGCAAGAAGAAAAATATATCCTGAAGTAGATTTACCAGTGTCTTTGCATCTACCCAAATCAGAGTCTGAATATCCAATCACCTCCAATGGTCAGAGTATTTGTATGTGAGCTTAAAATCCTTGGTTCCTTGCAAATATCTCAAGATCTTTTTACCAACTTTCAAATGGTCAAGACCAGGGTTACTTTGATATCTTCCAATCATTCCTACCACAAAAGCAATATCAAGTCTAGTACATACATGTGCATACATAAGGCTCCCAATAAGAGAAGCATATGGAGTGTCTTTCATTTGCTCCTTTTCTAATGTTTGTGGACATTGATTCAAAGAGAATTTGTCACATTTAATTAGGGTGCTGCTATAGGTGAAAAGTTTTTCATCCCGAATCTTTCGAGAATTCTTTTGATGTAGGCATTTTGAGACAGTTCAAGTAATCTTTGGATCTGTCTCTGAGAATCTCTATACCAATGACATAAGAGGCTTCACTCATATCCTTCATCACAAAATTCTAGATAAGGAACTATTTAGTCTCGTGCAATAATCCCAAATCACTACTTGCAAGAAAAATATCATCCACATATAGGACTAGAAAAATATATTTGCTCCCACTTATCTTAAAGTATATACACTGATCAATGATGTTTTCCGTAAATCCAAATGAAGAAACAACATTATGAAATTTAATATACCACTGACGGAAGCCTGCTTTAGCCCATAAATGGATTTATTCAACTTGCAAACAAGGTGATTTTTGTCCTTATCACAAAATCCTTCAGACAGACGTATGTATACCTCCTCTTCAAGATTTCCATTCAGGAAAGATGTTTTCACATCCACTTGTTGTAACTCTAAATCAAAATGAGCTACTAATGCCATGATTATTCCCAATGAATCCTTCTTTGATACTAGAGAGAAGTTTTCATGATAATCAATGTCTTCCCATTGAGTAAGCCCTTAGCTACTAGTCTGGCTTTATATCATTCGATACTACCCGATGAGTCTCTTTTAGTTTTAAGGACCCACTTGGAACCTATGGTAGAGAATTTCTTTGGTAATTCGACGAGATCCCAAATTTTATTTTTAGCCATAGATTTTAACTCTTCTTTCACGGTATCAAACCAAAGTGTGGATTTTTCTCTACTCATGGCTTGTGAAAACGAGCATGGATCATTTTTTAGTCCAATATCATAATCAAACTATTGAAGATATATAACATAGTCTCTAGAAATTGTTGATTTCGAACTTTTGAGTATTTTCTCACTCCTACTAGTTCAGACACTTATCCAGTGGGTTCAGGTAATGCGGGTTGATTTTTATGTTGCTCGTCAAGTGGTGGTGTCTCTTGAACTTATTGATGTTTAGATAATTCATGAGAATTTTTCTGAGCAACATTCAAGTTTCCAATGTATAAAGGTACCACAGGTGGTTCCCTTATTTCTTCCAATTCCACCATTTGAGTCAAACCACTCCCACTTTCTTCATGTTCCTGAAGAAATTTAGCATTTCTAGCCTCAACAATTTTAGGAGAATAAGAAGGATAGTAAAACCTAAATCCCTTAGAGTTAACTACATAGCCTATAAAATAATCGCTTATTGTTCTTTCGTACAACTTCTTTAATTATGGTTTATAAACTCTCACTTCAGTTAGACATCCCCAAACGTTTAAATGATTTACACTAGTATTCCATCTTTTCCATAACTCAAAAGGTGTCTTGGAGACAGGCTTGGATGGAACCCTATTTAAAATATACATAGCAATTTTTAAGGCTTCACTCCATAAGGATAAAGGTAAACTTGATCTTCTAATCATGCTTTTTAGCATGTCCATTAATGTCTGATTCCTTCTTTCTATCACACCATTTTTTTGTGGTATTCTTGGCATGGTATATTGGGCAATTATACTTTCACTTTTAAGGAACTCAGCAAATGGACCCTTAACTTGTCCGTTATCTGTGCACCTATCAAAATATTCTCCACCCCAATCAGATCTTACAATTTTGATATGAACATCAGTTTGTTTGTCTACTTCTATTTTGTAAACTTAAAATCATCAAGTACTTCTGATTTGTTAAAAAGAAAATATATATATATATATATATATATATATATATATATATATATATATATATATATATATATATATAT
>MU787281.1:44610-77861 GCA_026770625.1 Nicotiana glauca
CTTGAATAGTCATTAATAAATGAGATAAAATATTTGTATGTATGATCTCAAGAAATTGAGAATTCCTTTTGGCACCTTTAATTGATTTGTTGGTCTGCTTACGCTTTATGCAGTCCACACAAGTCCCAAAGTAAAAAAGAATCAATAGATTTTAGAACTCCATCATTAACCAACCTTTTGACTCTTTCAATAGAGATGTATCCCAATCTCTCGTGCCAAAGACTTGATGAGTTCTCATTGATAATGCATTGCTTAATGCCAATTTCTTTGTCATGCAAAGTTAAAATATTGCATTCAAATGTGGGGTCTAGCTCGAGTTTATATAAATTTTCATTCAAATTTCCAAAACTATTAAATTTATTATCTTTCAAAAGTTTCACAGAAGGATAATAAAAATTCAAATCATATCCACTAATAGATAGTCTTGAAAGAGAAAATAAATTTTTACAATAGTCTAGAACATATATAAAAAGTATTTTCTAAAGCTAAGTGAAAACCATCTTTCAAAATGAGCCTATAAGTCCCCCCGCCTTCCACACATGAACGTGTCCTATTGCCAGAATATACATATTGTTCACTTCCTATCGGCTTCCTTTGAGTTTGATAGCCCTGCCGGATTTTGGCAATGTAAATTGTAGCACCAGAATCAATCCACCATGTATTATCAGAAACTTCAGTAAAATTTGATTCGTAACATACAAATGTAAAATTATCTTTCTTCTCAAGCCATTTCTTGTCTTTCAGGTAATCTTTCTTCCAGTGTCCCTTCTTTTTACAGAAACGGCAAGCATATTCGTACAGAAACGCTTTCTTCTTCATAGGAACACGTTTACCCTTCTTTGCATTCTCTTACCATAATTCACCATATTAATATTTTTAGTTGTCTAAATACTTCAACCTCTCTTCTTCTTGAACACAAATGTTCAAGAGTTCATTGGCTGACCATTTATCCTTGTGTGTTATAAGAAATCTTAAACTGACCATATTCCGCAGGAAGTGAGTTGATAATGAAATGCACAAGAAATGGTTCAGACATATCAACCTCAATGGATTTGAGTTTAGCAGCAATGTCACTCATCTCCATAATGTCCTCGCGCACTGTACGATTTCTGTCAAAAATCATACTTGAGAGCCTCTTCATAATGGTGCTGGCCAATGCTTACGAATTATTCATCAATTTCCTTCATGTATGTCACGACCCAAAATACACTAACGGTCATGATAGTGCCAGACACCACTGCCAGTCAAGCCAACACCAAATAACTTGTAATTTCTCGTTTTAGATATTTCTGAAATCATTTCCTTGAGAAGTGCAGCTCACCTAAGTCTATGTATCAACCATGTTTTAGCACCCAATGAGGCCACTAGACGTACAAGTGCCTGTTCAACAAAAATGCACAGCAAGTGTAGCATGAGTACGAAAACAATGTGTACTCAGTAAGTATCTCATCTAATCTCGAAGAAGTAGAGACAAGAGGTCGACTTCGACACTTACTAGTGGTCCAAAATAATATACCAATAATATAGTAAATCAAGGATTTTATAAACATGACAGTAACTCAATAAAATGAAGCAAGTAAGCAATTCTTTTTTTCATAGGAAGTTTCCAAATTCGTTTCTATCATTATTACATTTATTTTCAATCCGGGGGAGCAATATGCTCATTTATAAATATTAGAGCAAGCAATACAAGCATGCGTAAATCACGCCGAGGACGTAAGGTCCGATCCAATAATATTTAAACTGTACACTGCTAGATGGTCGAATGACGCGAACCATATATGCATCTATTACCCCGCTCGCAAATAATATATGTGACGTAGTCAAATATAAATAAATAATAACCCCGCTCGCGAATCATATATGCGACGTAGGTACACATAGAAACACATATTCAAACAGTCAATCAAGACTTCATCAGGGAAAAATAATTACCCAAAGAAATAGCAATTCCCTTTAACGGTCAAGAAAATAATATTTAATTCCTTTAGAAATTCATTTACCAATTCAATATGATTTAAGCATTTTAAATCAACAACAAGATTCCAATTATTATAAGTAGAGCATGTTTTTACGTCCTAGACTACCTGGACTTATGCATAATAGTAGCTACGTACTGATTCTCGTCACATTGTGCATATGTAGCCCCCACAAATAGGAGCACATATTCAATTAATTTATCTATGGGGAAAATTCCCTCTTACACGATTATAAAGGAGACTCACCTCACTCTGAAGTTCTATAACCATTATTCCATGCCCTTCCAAAAACTCAAATCGATGCACATTGCTCCAAAACTTGACATGGATGATGAAAATGAAGCTCCAAAATCGCTCATAGGTCGTCTCCCATGGAGGAAATAAGATTGAATGAGCCAAAACCATTTATTTACACGTATACACTTCCCAGATGACTCTTCTTTGTGTTCGCGAGACCCCCATCGTGTTTGCGAAGAAGAAAATTTCCAAAAATCATTTTTCAAACTCTTCTTAAACATCCTCTAGTATAATGGTCATAACTTATTGTAAAAAAATTCCAAATGGCAAATGGCTTAATATTTTGAAAACTTGACACCAATATCTACAACTTTCATGTTTTGTAAATTTCCCAATTCCTTATAGTTTTTGAGATATAACCTGCCAAAGTCATCCTTGTGCAATACAAATTTCTTTTCATCTTCCCGGACAACCTATAATGTACCAGCCATAACTTTTGGTACACAAATCCAAATGCTAAATGGTTTACTTATCTGACAATTAGACACAAAGGGCTACAACTTTTATTTTTATATCATCTCGAAATTCCTTGGAGATTGTGAGATATGAGCCTCCGAAGTAGAACCTACGCAACATAAATTCCTTCGCGAACACTAGACTCTCTTCGCGAACGTGAAGAACAAAATCCCAGAAGCCAAATCCTTCTTCGCGAACGCGAGAAGACCCAAACGAACGTGAAAAACAACACTAAACACCAGCACCAGCACCAACAGTTCCAACACAGTCCGAAATGCTCCGAAACTACCTAGAAACACACCTGAGGCCTCCGGGAGCCCGTCTAATCACACAACTCAGTCCCCTAACATAACAAGGACCTTCTCAAAGCCTCAAATCACGTCAAACAACTCTAAAACCATTAATCGCACTCCAATCCAAGCTTAATGAACTTTAAAATTTTAAACTTCTATAATCGATGCCGAAACCTATCAAATCACGTCTGATTGACCTCAAATTTTGCACACAAGTAATATTCGACATTACGGACCTATTCCAACTTTCGGAATTGAAATCCAACCCCGATTTCAAAAAGTCCACTTCCATCCAAACTCCTCAAAACTTTCAAATTTATATCTTTATCCAAATGACTCTAAAATGACCCATGGACCTCCAAATTCACTTCCGATCTCGCTCCTAATATCAGAATCACCATATGGAGCTATTCAAAGACTTAAAATCCCAAACGAATATCAATAACACTGATATGCACTTCAACCCAAACTTATAAAATTTTTTCAAATATGCCAACTTCCACAATAGGTGCTAAAATGTTCCGGGATCTTCCAAAACTCGATTCGGACATACGTCCAAGTCCAAAATTATCATACGAACCTGCTAGAATATTCGAATCCCGATTTTGAGGTCGTTTACTCAAAAATCTAATTTTAGTCAATTCTTTCAACATAAAGCTTCCGAAATGATAACTATTTCTCCAAATCAACTCCGAATTTCTCGAAATTCAATTCCAACCACACGTACAAGTCATAATACCTGAAGTGAAGCTGCTCATAGCCTCAAACTGTTGAACGACGCGCTAAAGCTCAAAACGGCTGCTCAAGTCGTTACAATGTACGCTTTGACCTTATCGCTTAGGTATAGAACCCCTAATTCTTTGGCTTATGTGAAATTTATGAGCATTAAACTTAAAGATTAGATCGCTCCCAACACTCATAATCATCCTTAGTCGCTAGCATACTTGATTCTGTGGAAATAGGTGGTTCATCCACACGGAGTGCCAGGTCCATATCCAAGCACCCTTAAGTGAGAAGGACTTTCTCTTTCCATTTCGCGTAAGTGTCACCAAAAAGCATTGGAATTCAAGCATTCTCATTAAAAATAGCAGCATGAAAAGTGATAAAGACCGCAAACAAGTAGAAGCATACATAAGCTATGATGTACATTCCATCAAAGTTGAATCACGTAAAATGCCGATTCTGAGTAAATTCTAGATATGAACTAAATAGATGTCATTTTAACCTTTAACCACTCAACTTCATTTGATTAAATAACTCAATTTCTTTTATATCAAGTTCTCAAAATGTCGTGGCTACTCCTAAGTACATCACATAAAAGAAAACTTACATATTACATCTCGAAGTAATTTCTTTCAATAATAACCTTAACCACATGTTGATTAATTTCAAAATAGGCACACAGAATAGAAGTTTAACTCCATATTACCCTAGGTTAATTCTCATAATTAAAATATTAAATCAAAATAGTTCAGGAATCAACTAAATCTTGTTAACCGAAGTAGATCTCATCATTCAATTCTTATCAAATATGAGACTTCCAATTATTCATACCATATATTTCAAAATATCAAAAATTTGTCACGTATTCGCATAAATAATAGGCTCCCACAACAATCAAATCAAGAGGATGTTTCGACTAATAAAAACTCCTCAGAGTCAAAAGCAGAATCTTGAATGGAAAGCGCATTTTCACGAGGCTAACAGTAACTTCATAATATGAATACACGTAACGGCTTCTCATGGATTGCCTTCAAAATATTTTTAAACTAAAGTTTTAACCCAACTTTATTAAATAATACAAACAACGCTTCTCTCTTCCAATGAGTTAAAAAATGTTCAAACCGAAACGTGCGTAAGGTCTTAAACCAAAAACATAAACAGCATGATTTCATAAAGTTTGGGAAGCCAAAAACTATAGTTTTCTCTGTAAACTAGAGAAATCCATGTTATATAAACATGATGGCACTTGATGGTGAACAATATTCATAATCACCATCAACAGATACTGAACAACACTTCTAAAAGGCCGGCTTTAATACCACATGTAAAAATTTAAACACATACACAGAGCTAACGCAGCAAAAATTATACAAGGAACATACCTTCAACCATTGTTGTTCAAGCGTTGTAGGGAATACCTTTAATAGAAATCTAGAGAGCCTTCTAGTCTGTGCCTATCATTGGATGGTAGACTGATTGAGTCACAAGCGTATTTATAGGTAGGCTAGGGACTCTTAGGCAAATATTTTAGCACTAGAGACTTCTCCTTAAATTATAATTGCCCTAGGACTCCTAATATATGGTAGTTTCTTTCTATCAAAGAAATTATCATATATGCATAACTGCAGAATATTATTTGATATAATATTTCCTTTGGAACACAAGGAAAGTAATTTATTACCTAATATGTGGGCCACACTAGAAATCTCCAGAAGAGACGGTAAAATTCTAATGATCAAACCTCCTAAAAATAAACGTTTATAAAAATTGGAGATGTACCTAAATATTATTTAAAATTTATTCGTGTCAGCACTTTTAAGTTGAATATATCTACTGAGATGATGGAGACATCTATGGGATATTATTTCTTTTCTTAACTATTTTTATTGAGTTAGTTAAATGTGACGATCCCAAAACCAACCCGATCGTGATGACGCCTATTATGAACTAGGTCAGCCGACACATTTTCAAAGTAGTTCAATATTTCATTTAAAACTTAAATAACAACCTTTTCAAATGAAATTCAATAAAAGATGTAAAGTCAAAACCCAAAATAATTGCGGAAAATAAAAATCTGACCTCGGGTGTCACTAAGTCATGAGCAATACTACAAATGATCCCAACATAACAAGTCCAAAATAGTCTAGAAATAATCAAAGTACACTAGAAGGAATATAATGAAGGAGAAAGGCGGGACTGCGATCGTCAGGAAGGTACCTCGCTATCTCCGATGAAATTCGCGTCTGCAATAGTCAACAGCTGCTACCATGGCCTGAGATATCTGGATCTGCACACAAGGTGCATGGGGAAACGTGAGTACACCAACTCAGTAAGTAACAAGTCCAAACTAAGGACCGACAGTTAGTGACAAACTAAACCTCAACAGGTAAACACAATTAAACTGTACAGTAATGTAGGCATGCTTGCAGTTCAAGTATTCAGCTCAATAGTAAGTAAATACAAATATGAACAATTTGAAGTATAAAGCTTAGAAAATCTCTATGTACCAATGTACAGAAAACATGAAAATGTACCAAGAACCTCCTCTCAAGTGCTCAACCACTTGGGACTGTATATGGCCATACGGCCTAGGGAAGATCCATCTTGGAATATATACACATCACCGACACAGTCACTCAGTACTAAGGAAGGCCATTCCAGCCCTATCGAGAAGATCCATCTCCAGGAATAAGTACTTCAGACAAGATCCATCTCCAGGGAAGATTCATCCCTCAATAATATCAGTTGCGCTCACTAGGGGTGTGTAGATTTCGGAGGGGCTCCTTTCAGCCCAACCGCTATAATAAGAAAACGACGACATAATCAATAATCTGCTGCGGTGTGCAGCCCGATCCCATACTGTCACTCATAACCAGGCTCTTAGTTTCACTCAGTCATCACTCTCTAGTCTCACATACACGGGCTCGCAATGCCATAATACTAGCCCGAAACAATGATATGATCTGCCAAATGATAACAACCGAGACTGAGATATAATATGATATGCATCAACAAGACTGAGCATAGAGTATCAATATAACTGATAATATGATAGCAAGAAACGACCACTCGGGTCTCAACAGTATCAGTGTGAAGCCCAAACATAGTAATTACCATGATTTATAGCTTATTAACTTAATCACATAATCACAACACATATATCAACAAAGAAAAGTCATTAAGCGGTGCCATGGAATGATCCAGGCCACAATTCTCACGTTGCACACCCACACGCCTGTCACTTGGTATTTGCGTCACCTCAATATTTAATCATAGAACACATAATTCGGGGTTTCCAACCCTCAGAACCAAGTTTCAAAGCGTTACTTACCTCAAACCAAGCCAAACTCTAGTCCGCGATGCCCTTGCCTCACGATTCGGCCTTCAAATGCCTTGAATCTAACCAAAATCTGTATATTATCATCAATATACGCTAAAGGAATGAAACTTATACGAAAATTATCAAATTAGACAAAAAATCCCGAATTTTCTCAAACTCGGTCCCCGGGCCCACATCTCGAAATACAATAAAAATTACGAAACTAGAAACTCCTTTCACTCCCGAGTCTATACATACAAAAACCATCAAAATCCGACGTCAAATGGCCCCTCAAATCTCAAATTAAACTCTCCAATTTCAAGCCCTAATACCCTAAATGTCTTCCCTAATTTCCACTAATATCATGATTAAAAAATGAAAAAATCGTCATACGAACAAGTAATAAAGCTTAAGTAGCTTACCCAACTAATAACCCTTGATCCCTCTTGAGAAATCACTGCCCAAGCTCAACACCTGTTTTAAAAAATGGAGGAATTAGGCGAAATTCGTGAAGGAAACTTTTTATACTTTCTGCCCAGCGTTTTCCGCATTTGCGGTCACCATGTCGCTTCTGCGATGCCGCACCTGCAAAAAAATCATCGCTGGTGTGGGTTTCACTTAACCCTTAAAATCTCGCTTCTGCAGTCATAACCCGCATCTGCGGTCTCGCAGGTACGGTCCTTTGTGCTCATCTGCGGATTTGCCTTAGCTTCCAATTCTCCGCATATGCGGCCACCCTCTCACATCTGCGACCTCGCACCTGCGGTCCCGATCCGCAGGTGCAGAAATGACAGAAGCAGCATCTTCAGCTGCTCAAACCAAGTTCCAATCGTTTCGTTAATCATCCGAATTCATCTCGAGGCCCTCGGAACCTCAACCAAAAATACAAAAAAGTCATATACCACTATTCAAACTTTTTCAAACCTTTGGATCATTCCAAACAACATCAAAACACCAATTCACCCTCGTATTCCAGCCTAAGAACTTCTAAACTTCTGGATTCCGCAAACGATGCTGAAACCTATCAAACCTCGCCCGAATGACATGATATTTTTCACACATGTCAAAACTGACACTACGAACCTACTCTAATTTCTAGAATTCTATTCTGACCTCGATATCAAAATTTTCAGGGCCGATCGAGAAACGCCAAGATTCCAATTTCACCAATTCAAGCTTTAATCTACGACAAACCTCCGAATTACATTTTGAACATGCTCCTAAGTTCAAAATTACCTAACGGAGCTAACCGAACCATCAGAAATCATATCCGAGATATTCTACATATAAGTGAACATCCGGTTGACTTTTCCAACTTAAGCTTCTAAATTAGAGACTAAGTGTCTCATTCCATTCCAAGACCACTCCGAACCCGAACCAACCAACAAGATACGATGAAATATAGCTGAACAAAACATAAAGAAGCAGAAATAAGGAAAATAGGGCTATAACTCATAAAATAACCGGTCAGGTCTTTACATTATCCCCCTTTTAAACAAACGTTCGTCCTCGAACGAGTCTAGAAACATAACTGAAGTCTCAAACAGGTGTGGATATCTTCTCTACATCTCCCGCTTGGTCTCCAAAGTAGACTCATCCATTGGCCGATCTCTCAACTGCACTTTCATTGATGTTATTTACTTTGATCTCAACTTTCGGACATGCCTCTCCAAAATAGCCACTAGCTCCACATCGTAAGTCAAATCACCGACTAACTAAACTGTGCTGAAATCCAAAACATAAGACGGATTGCCAATATACTATCGGAGCATAGAAACATGAAATATCGGGTGCACACTCGACAAGCTAGGTGGAAAAGCAAGCTCATAAGGTACCTCCCCAATCCTCCGAAGCACCTCAATCGGCCCAATGAACCGAAGGCTCAATTTGCCCTTCTTCCCAAATCTCATAACATCCTTCATGGGTGAAACCTTCAGTAGAATCTTCTCCCCAACCATATAAGACATATCTCGAACCTTCTTGTTAGCATAACTCTTTTCTCTTGACTGCGCCGTACGAAACCGCTCCTAAATTACTTTCACCTTGTCCAAAGCATCCTATACCAAGTCTGAACCCAAAAGTCTAGCCTTGCCCGACTCAAAGAAACCTTCCAGAGATGTACATCGTCTCCCATATAAAGCCTCATATGGAACCATATGAATTCTCGACTGATAAATATTGTTGTAAGCAAACTCCACGAGCAGTAGAAACTAGTCCCATGAACCCCCAAAATCAATGACACATGCGTGCAACACGTCCTTCAATATCTGAATAGTGCACTCGGACTGCCCGTCCGTCTGAGGGTGAAAATCTATGCTCACCTCAACCTGAGTACCCAACTCTCTTTCCACGACCCTCCAAGATTGCGATGTAAACTGAGTACCTCTATCTAAAATGATGGAAACTGGGACACCATCAGGCGAACAATCTCTCGGATATAAATCTCAACTAACTGCTCTAAAGAATATGTACTACACACACGAATAAAGTGCGTGAACTTGGTCAGTCGATCCATAATCACCCAAATGGCACCGAACTTCCTCAAAGTCTGTGGAAATCCAACTACAAAATCCATGCTGATCTGCTCCCACTTCCACTCTGGAATATCAATCTGATGAAGGCCACCCGATCTCTGATGCTCATATTTTACCTGCTGACAATTGAGGCACCGAGCTACAAATCCCACTATATCCTTCTTCATTCTTCTCACCAGTAGTGCTGTCTCAAATTATGATACATTTTCGCGATGCCCGGACGGATGGAATATCGCAAGCTGTGGGCCTCCTCCAGAATCAACTCCCGAAATCCATCCACATTGGGCACACATATCCGGCCATGCATCCTCAATACTCCATCATCACAAATAGTCATATCTCTGGCATAGACATGCTTAACTATGTCCTTGAGGACAAGAAAATAAGGATCATCATACTGGCGCTCTGTGATACGATCAAATAAAGAAGACCGAGAAACCACACAAGCTAAGATCCGACTGGGATCCAAAATATCTAGCCTCACAAACCGATTGGCCAAAGCTTGAACATCAACTGCAAGAGGTCGCTCAGACTACCCATACTCATCGACTTCCTACTCAAAGCATCTGCCACTATATTGGCCTTCCCCAGTTGGTACAAGATAGTAATATCATAGTTCTTTAGTAGCGCCAACCATCTCCACTGCCTCAAATTGAGATCATTCTGCTTGAACAAGTGCTGGAGGCTACTATCATCCATAAATACCTCACAAGACACACCATAGAGATAATGCCTCCAAATCTTCAACGCGTGAACAATGGCAGCCAGCTCCAAATCATGAACATGGTAGTTCTTCTCATGGGTCTTCAACTAACAAGAAGAATATGCAATCACTCTATCCTCCTGCATCAATACACACCCGATGCCGATCTGAGAAGCATCACAATATACTGCATAGGAACCTAAAGCTAGTGGCAAAACTAAAACTGGTCAAGGCACTCTTGAGCTTCTGAAAGCTTGTCTCACACTCATCCGACCACATGAAAGGCACGCCCTTTTGAGTCAATTTGGTCAAAAGTGATGCTATAGATGAAAATCCATGAACGAACCGACGGTATTAACCCGCCAAACCAAGAAAGTTACGAATCTCTGTGGCTGAACACTATCTGGGCCAACTCTGAACCTCATCTTTCTTCTTCGGATCAACCTAAAAACCCTCACTGGACACCACATGCCCCAAGAAAGCCACTGAACTAAGACAAAACTCATACTTGGAGAACTTTACATATAGCTTCTCCTCCCTCAATCTCTGCAATACAACTCTCAAATGCTCAGCGTGCTCCTCCTGACTACGCGAGTATACCAGAATATCATCAATGTGTACAATAACAAACGAGTAGAGATAAGGCCGGAACACGCTGTTCATTAAATGAATTAACGTTGCTGGGGCATTGGTCAGCCCAAAAGACATCACAAGGAACTCATAAGGACCATATCGAGGCCTGAAATTTGTCTTAAGAATATCTGAGTCCCTAATCTTCGACTGGTGATACCCTGACCGAAGATTAATCTTGATTAACACTTTCTCTCCCTGAAGTTGGTCGAATAAATTATCAATACGAGAAAAAGAATACTTGTTCTTGATTAATACTTCTTTCAACTGCATGTAATAAATTCACATCCTCATAGTGTCGTCCTTCTTCTTCACAAATAGGGCAGGCGCACCCCACGGTGACATACTAGGCCGAATAAACCCCTTATCAAGGAGTTCCTGAAGCTGCTCCTTCAACTTTTTCAGCTTCGCTGGAGCCATATGATATGGTGGAATAGAAATGGGCAGAGTTCCCGGCACCAAAGTAATACCAAAGTCAATATCCCTATCGGTGGCATGCCAGGTAGGTCCGCAGGAAATACATCCGGAAAGTCCCTTATTACTGGAGCTGAATCGATACTAGGAGTCTCTGTATTGAAATCCATCATAAAGGTCAAATAAGAAAGACAACCCTTCCTAACCATCCACTGGGCCTTCAAGAATGAAATCACCTACTGGGAACATAGTCCAACAAACCTCGCCACTCAATCTCCAAATTTCACACCCGGTATAGCCAATGTCACTGTCTTAGCATGACAGTCCAGAATAACACGACACAAAGATAACCAATCCATACCCAATATCATATCAAAATCGACCAATACTAAGCAACAAAAGGTACACTCAGGTATCCAAACCCCCAATAGTCAACACCTAAGATCGATATATGCAGTCTACAATAACAAAATTGCCCACCGAAGTAGATACACGAACAGATGAAATAAGAGAGTCACGGTTATATCCGAATAACAAACAAAATATGATGAAACATATGAAAAAGTAGAACCAGGGTCAAATAATACAGAGACATCTCTGTGGCAGACTGAGACAATACCTGTAATCACAGCATTTGAAGCAATAGCATCTGGTCTGGCTACAAGTACATAGAAACGGGCCTGACCACCACCTGATTGGCCTCCCTCTCTAGGGCGACCCCTAGCTGAATGACCTCCACCCTGAGCTGACTAGGCGGGTTAAGAAGTAACTGGTGCTGTAGGAGAAGGCTGACTTCTATAATGGGACGAGCATTCAGTAAGACAAGGATAGAATCGCTTGATATAACCCTAATCTCCACACTCGAAGCAACCTCTCTCAGAAAATGGTGGTGGGGACTGAAGGGTGCCCCGGGCACCATAATACCCACTAGAAGAACCGAGCATAGATGTGGTGCATGAGTCAAACTCTGAGCTAGGCAGGCACTGATAGATGAGTGACCCTGATGTGAATCGTGAGAACCACAGCCAGACGATCCACCACGGTGACCCGATCGAGCTGATTGAGCATGTGTGAATAGATGACTTCTACTGTGCTGGAACTGACCTCTAGATAGAACACCACCAAAACTACCCAATCCCCGAGGCCTCTTGGCCTCCCTCTCCACTCGCTCCTAGCGGCGAACTGACTCTCTCTCTCTGGAAATGTTAACTACCTTCTCAAAAGAAGCGCCAGATACCCTCTCTATGGTTAGAAAAATCTGTAGTTGATAAGTGAGGGGCCATCAACGAACCTCCTGATTCTCTCCATATCCATGGGGACTAGCCAGATAGCATGACAGGCTAACTCAGAGAACCTCATCTCATACTACGTCACAGTCATATCCTCCTGATGTAACTGCTTGAATTGCCTACACAGCTCCTCTCTCGGGGAATGCGAATCATATTTCTCCAGGAAGAGAATGGACAACTGATGCCAAGTAAGGGGCGCTACACCAACAGGTCTACGCCTCTCATAAGCCTCCCATCGGCAGCTCCAGAAAACTAAAAAGTAGTAAATGAGACCCCACTGGTCTCCAGAATACTCGATGTACATAGAATCCTCTAACACTTGTCCAAGTAACCCTGGCATCCTAGCCCGCTGCACCACTGAAAGTCAGAGGCCGAAGTCTAACAAACCTATCCAATCTACATTGTTCGTCATCAGGCATAACTGATACCACAAAATCCTAAGCAGGTGCAACCAGATGGGCTAGTGGTGCCTCCGGTGTCTGCAGTCCTTGAACAACCTGCTCGGGTTTACGAGCGACGGGAGTCTGAATCCCCCTCCCCCCTATCCTGAGAAGAAGTTGTTATAGTATAAATTACGACCGCCTGAGCAAGACTAGTGCACACGGTCAAAATCTGAGCTAAGGTCTCCTAAATACCTAGAATAACAATAGGCACAGTCGGTGCCTAAGCTGGTCTTGCTGGAGCGTCTACAACAGGGACCTGATCATGAACTAGGGCGGGTGGTGGATCTGTAGGTGTTGCCTTAACTGTTGTGCGGGATACACCCCTGCCCCTACCACGGCCTCGACCTCTAGTGGCCCTAATTGGTGGTACTGGTGGTCGTCCATACTGACCAATAGCACGTGTCCTCACCATCTGTGATAGAATATAATTATAGAAGTTTAGGTACCAAAATTAACAGATTCACACGACAAGAATTCAAGAATGTGAAGTTTTTCCTAAGGGTTCTACAGCCTCTTGAAGATAAGTACAAATGTCTCTGTACCGATCCGTAAGACTCTACTAAACATGCTCATGACTCGGGAGACCTATGTAACTTTTGATCTGATACCAACGTTTCACGACCCTAAAACCAACGCGATCATAATGATGACTATCGTGAAATTAGGCCAACTGACACATTTCCAAAGTAGTTTAACATTTCATTTAAAACTTAGATAACAACCTTTTCAAATGAAATTCTATAAAAAGATGTAAAGTCAAACCCCAAAATAAATGCGGAAAATAAAAATAACAAGACCAAAATAGTCTGGAAATAATTAAAGTGCACTAGAAGGAAGATAAAGAAAGAGAAAGGCAGGATTGCGATTGTCAGGCAACTACCTCGCTATCTCCGATGAAATCCGCGTCTGGAATAGTCAACAACTGCTACTGTGGCCTGAGATATCTGGATCTGCACACAAAGTGTATGGGGTAATGTAAGTACACCAACTCAGTAAGTAACAAGTTCAAACTATAGACTGACATGTAGTGACGAACTAAACCTCAACAGCTAAAGACAATTAAACTGTACAGTAAAGTATGCATGCTTGCAGTTCAAGTATTCAACTCAACAAAAAGTAAATACAAATCTGAACAATGTGAAGTATAAAGCTCAGCAAATCTCTATATACCAATGTATAGAAAACATGAAAATGAACAATGAACCTCCTCTCAAGTGCTCAACCACTCGATACTGTATATGGCCATCCATCCCAGAAAAGATCCATCCTGGAATATATTCACATCACTGACACAGTCACCCAGTACCGAGGAAGGCCATTCCAGCCCTATGGAGAAGATCATCTCCAGGAATAAGTACTTCAGACAAGATCCATGTCTAGGGAAAATCCATTCCTCGATAATATCAACTGCGCTCACTAGGTGTGTGTAGACTCCGGAGGGGCTCCTTTCAGCCAAAGCGCTATAACAAGCCAATGAAGTCATAATCAATAATCCGTTGTGGCATGCAGCCCAATCCCATACTGCCACTCATAACCAGGCTCTCGGCCTCACTCAGTAATCATTCTCCAATCTCACACACAGAGGTTCGCAATGCCATAATTCTCGCTCGAAACAATGATATGATGTGCCAAATGATAACAACCGAGAGTGAGACATAATATGATATGTATGAAGAAGACTAAGCACAGAGTATCAATGGAACAAATAATATGACACAAAGAAACAACCACTCGGGTCCCAACAGTATCGGCATGAAGCCCAAACATAGTAATTAGCATGATTTATAGCTCATTAACTTAATCACAAAATCACAACACAGATATCAGCAAGAAAGAGTCATTAAACGGTGCCATGGAATGATTGAGGCCGCAATTCTTACACTGCACACCCACACGCCCGTCACTTGGCATTTGCGTCACCTCAGTATTTAATCATAGAACACATAGTTCGGGGTTTCCAACCCTCAGAACTAATTTTTGAAGTGTTACTTACCTCAAACCAAGCCAAACTCTAGCCCACGATGCCCTTGCCTCTCAATTCGGCCTCCCAATGCTCTGAATCTAACCAAAATCAGTATACTATTATCAATATATGCTAAAGGAATGAAACCCATACGAAAATTATCAAATTAGATTAAAAATCTTGAATTTGTTCAAACTCGGCCCCCGGGCCCACATCTCGAAATATGATAAAAATTACAAAACTGGAAACTCTTTTCACTCCTGAGTCTATACATACGAAAACCATCAAAATCCGACGTAAAATGGCCCCTCAAAACCTCAAATTAAACTTTCCAATTTCAAGCCCTAATCCCCAAAATTTCTTCCCTAATTTCCACTAATATCATGATTAAACAATGGAAAAATCGTCATAAGCACATGTAATAAAGCTTAAGTAGCTATCCCCACTGATAACCCTTAATCCCTCTTGAGAAATCACTGTCGAAGCTCAACACTCGTCTTCAAAAATGGAGGAATTAGGCAAAATTCGCGAAGGAAACTTTTTATACTTTCTGCCCAACATTTTTCGCATTTGTGGTCACCATGTCGCTTATGCAAAGCCGCACCTACGGAAAAATCATCGCAGGTGCGGTTTTCACTTAACCCTGAAAATCCCATTTCTACGGTCAAAACCCGCATCTGCGAGCTCCCTTGTCTGCACCTGCAGATTTTCCTCAACTTCCAATTCTCCGCATCTACGGCCTCCCTCTCGCATCTTTGACCTCGCACCTATGGTCCCCAATCCGCATGTGCAGAAATGACAGAATCAGCAGCTTGAGCTGCTCAAACAAAGTTTCAATCTTTCCGTTAACCATCCGAATTCATCTCGAGGCTCTCGGGACCTCAACCAAAAATACCAACAAGTCATATACCACTATTCAAACTTATTCAAACCTTCGGATCATTCCAAACCACATCAAAATACCAATTCACCTTGGGATTCAAGTCTAAGCACTTCTACACTTCCGAATTCTGCAAACGATGCTGAACCCCACCAAACCTCGTCCGAATGACCTGAAATTTTGCACACACGTCACAAATGAAGCTACGAACCTGCTCCAATTTCCATAATTCCATTCCGACCTCAATATCAAAATTTTCACTGCTGACCGAGAAATGCTAAAATTTTAATTTTGCCAATTCAAGCCTAAATCTACCACAAACCTTCGAATTACATTCTGAACACGCTCCTAAGTCCAAAATTACCTAACGGAGCTAACCGAACCTTCACAAATCTCATCCGAGATCTTCTACACATAAGTCAACATTCGGTTCACTTTTCCAACTTAAGCTTTTAAATTAGAGACTAAGTGTCTCATTCCGCTCCAAGACCACTCCGAACCCGAACTAACCAACACGATACGATAAAATATAGCTGAACAACACATAAAGAAGTAGAAATGGAAGAAACGAGGCTATAACTCATGAAACGACCGGCCGGGTCGTTACACTAAAATAAGATCAACAATTATTATTTTCAAGAGCTTACACTTTAACTTTTAATTTATGTATAACTCAAATATAACTTTTAATATAGTAGTATGTGATTTTTTATATTTTATATTGATGGAGATTAAGTATACGCCTAACGCGTGTAACACGTTTCAGGTTAGGGCGCCACGTCGTCAGTGCTGTGACGTGTCATTGTCGTCCAATAAATCCATGGATATTCAAATTAGACCATGCGGGATTGACGAGTTCATTACAATGTATCCTTAGTAGTATTTGTTTATAAACTGTTAATTTCGTTGAGAAATGTTTGATTATTCAAGAATGTGACCTTTTGAGTTCGTGGTAATTTAGACTTACCCAACGTTCTGATTTATTCTGAACAAGAATTTAATATAGTTGTTTCCTCTTGATCTTAATTGTTATGATCTTATAAATTGGTATAATTGTACGGGATTTTTTCATTTCTATATTCTATTTAAAATCTTATTACATTATGTTTTTAAAGTTACCTGACCTAAACACGGTTTATCTATAAAATATATACAATATATTATTAGAGCCTTAAATTCGGGGGTTTAGTTATATCTATTTCATAGCTTCTCTCCACTCATTTTTTAATAAGACTCCTTCCAATCATGTATTACCTATTTTAATTAAGTCATAACAAACGGAACTACGCTACCCAATTAATATATGCCTTTAATTTGATTGAAGGTTTCTTCGTAGATTATATTCAGACTATCACGATCCAATTTTCAATCTAAGTCGCGATGGCGCCCAACACCGAAGTTAGGCAAGCCAAACTTAATCAACTAGTGGGTTCCATTTATGTTACCAAGACACTTCCGACATTTACTTAGATTAAATTTAAAACATTCGGTGATAATAAATTGTTTAGACAAATTTAAAGTTGAAGTGACCAAATGATTTCATAATTAAGCGATTACATCCCAAAAGAATAGTCTACAAATGTGTGTGCCAAGACCTAGTGTCACAAGTATATGGGCATCTGGTATAATATACAAAAGAATACATCTATCCTTCTGCCTGATATAGAATAGACAGTCAAAAACAAAAGAGTGACTCTATCATGCTGCTGAACGGCATAGGAAGGGAGCAGCTCACTGTGGAATCTCGGCCAACTATCAAGAATGCGCACCAGACAGGTAGCCAGATGCACCTGCCTCAGATTCTGTACAATTAAGTACAGAAGCGTAAGTATCTAGTATAACCTCGAAGAAATAGCGACGATGGGTCGATCTGATACTTACTAGGGTCAATAATATAATAATATGAGGTTCAATATTTCAATTCACAATGCATATAGATAGAAACAAGTTTAAATAATAAATAATACTGAAAATACTCTCATCAATTAATAAATTTAAGCATTTCCTTCTTTCAAAACAAGTAGTCCTTTAGAAAAATAAATCATATGGATTCAAATAAAGGTTCCGGTTCCATTATCACAAAACTTTCACCGAGGACGTTCGGTCCGATCCAAAATAAAATTAAATTGTGCATTGTCGAAGTTTGAACGGTCCGAATCATATATTCACAATTACCAACCTGCCGAGACAAATCGCCCACTCCTATGAGAGTAGTGGAAATAGTTACCCCGCTCGCGGAATCTATTTGCGATGCGGTTAAGTATAAATACAACTTAAATGTTATTTAATTCTTTTTAAAAATAATTATTTACTTGAAATCATAACCTTCTCAACGAGGTTTCAATCAATGCAATTCCACAATCTATAATCATACAGCAAATACCCACAAAGCATGGTGTAAGCCTAGAACTACCCGAACATAACAGGAATAGTAGTCACGCACAAACTCTCGTCAGCTCGTGCGAATGTGTCTCCCCCCCCCCCCCCCCAAAATCAAATTACGTATTAGTTCAGTTTACCTATGGGGAGATTTTCCTCTTACAAGTTTAGAAAAGAGACTTACCTCGCTTCACGGTCTATTTTCCAGCCCAAGCTTAAGCCCAAACCCTCAATTTGGTGCCAAACACTCCAAAACTATCCAAATAGCAGAGAAACTAATCAATATAGGCTTAAAAGTTCATATCTCAACCATTAGAGTGATTCCCCAATCAAAATTACAAGATTCCTAAAATTCATCTCCACGGGCCCGGATTTCGGAAATTTTTGAAGAAATTTTTTACCCATAACCTAAGGATCAACAATGTATGACTTTTACTTGATTCCATAACAAATTTCATGTTAAAATCTTATTTTTATCATAACCCTATGTTTTTACTCAAATCACATGATTTTTAAGTGTTAATATACCCAAAATCCAAGTATTAAACTCACATTAAGCAGAAATAACTTACCTCAAAATTCTAGGTTGAAATCTCCTCTTTGAAAGCTCCCAAATTGCCCAAGTGTAGAAGTAAAATGAAATAAATAGCCTAAGTCCCATTTTTAAAAGCTGTGTCCAAGCCTCTGATATCGCATTTGCGACATCAGGTTCACAAATGCAAAGTTGCAATTGCGACAAAATGATCGCAAATGTGAACTAGGACTCCCCCTGTCTTCATCGCAAATGTGACTAAAGGGACGCAATTGAGGACCATGCTGGGTTCGCAAATGCGAACAATAAGTCGCAAATGCGACTGCTGACCCCAGCGAGGCTTTATCGCAAATGCGATGCTTTCCTTGCAAATGCGAGTTCGCAAATGCAAACATTTCCTCTCGCAACTTTGCCCGGAAACACCAGAAAATTGGGGAGTTTTTCACTCCCAACCCACGTCTGAAACTCATCCGAGCTCGTGGTGCTCCACTCTGAATACTCACACATGTCCAACAACATCGTACAAACTTGCTCGAGCGATCAAATTGACGAAATAACATCTAAAACTATGGATTCAACACCAAAGCGTATAAAATCCTTAAGAACATTTAAAATTTCAATTTTTACAACCGGACGTCCGAATCACGTCAAATCAGTCCCGTTTCTTATCAAATTTCACTGGCATAACCTAAATGTTATATTGGACCTGTACCAGGCTCCGGAACAACATACAGGCTCGATACCATCATGATCAAACATTATTTAATTTCTTTAAATCCTTAGATTTTCAGTTTAACAATTTTAATAAAAATTCATTACTCGGGATAGGGACCTCGGAATTCGATTCCGAGCATACGCCCAGGTCCCATATTTTACTATGGACCCTCCGCGACCGTCAAAATACCAGTCCGAGTCCGTTTACTAAAAATATTAATCAAAATCAAGCTTGCCCTTTTAAGCCAACTTTAAGGAACCAAGTGTTCCGATTTCTACTCAAACTCTTTCAAATCCCGAACAAACCATCCCCGCAAGTTATAAATCAGTTAAAGCAAGTACGAAAAGTCTTATTTAGACGAACAGGGTTCTAGAAAGCAAAACGACCAGTCGGCTCGTTACATTCTCCACCTCTTAAACAAGCGTTCGTCCTCGAACGGACATAGGAGAGTACCTGAGCTGGGGAAAAGATGGGGATATCTGCTACGAATGTCCTCCTCGGACTCCCAGGTCACCTCCTCGACTGGTTTGCCCCTCTAGTGGACCTGTACCGCGCAAATCCTCTTAGATCTAAACTGGCGATCCTGCCTATCAATAATAGCAACTGACTCCTCCTCATAACCCAAACTCTCATCTAGCTGGATAGTGCTAAAGTATAACACAAGAGATAAGTCGGTGTGATACCTCCGAAGCATAGACACGTGAAAACTGGATGAACTCCCAATAAGCAACCTCCCCAACTCGCTTCAACACCTCAAATTGTCCAATAAACCTTGGGGTCAACTTGCCCTTCTTCCCGAATCTCATGATACCCTTCATCGGCGAGACTTTCAAGAGGACCTTCTTGCCGACCATGAATGATACATCGCGCGCCTTCTGATTCGTATAACTCTTCTGTCTGGACTGTGCTGTGCGAAGTCTTTCCTGAATCAACTTTACCTTCTCTAAGGTATCTTTTACCAAATCTGTACTATATAACTTAGCCTCCCCGGGCTCAAACTACCCGATAGGAGAACGACATCGCCAACCGTATAAAGCCTCAAATGGGTCCATCTCGATACTGGACTGATAACTATTGTCATAAGAAAACTCAGCCAAAGGAAAGAACTGATCCCACTGTCCTCCAAAGTCAATCACACATACTCTAAGCATGTCCTCCAAAATTTAAACTATCCGCTCCGACTGTCCATCGGTCTGAGGATTGAATGATATGCTGAGCTCCACGCGGGTCCCCAACTCACTCTAAACAGCTCTCCAGAAATTCGAAGTAAACTGAGGGCCTCTATTTGATGTGATAGAGACGGGCACACCGTGCAACCGAACTATCTCCCAAATGTAGATATGTGCCAAGCTCTCTGAAGTATATGTAATCGCTACCGGCATGAAGTGTGCCGACTTGGTTAACCTCTCGACAATGACCCAAAGTGCATCAAACGTCTGCAATGTCTGCGGCAACCCAATTATGAAGTTTATAGTAATGCACTCCCACTTTCACTCTGGTATAGGCATCTGCTGTAGTAGGCCACCTGGTCTCTGGTGCTCATACTTAACCTGCTAGAAATTCAAACACATAGCCACATACTCAACTACGTCCTTCTTCATCTGTCGCCACCAATAATGCTGCAAGTCACGATACATCTTCGTAGCACCCGGATGAATAGAATACCATGTACTGTGTGCCTCCTCCAAAATCCTCTCTCTCAACTCATCGATATTGTCACACCTCCTTTTTCTACCCCTAAAGGGGATAAGGGAGTTTTTTTTCAATTAAAGTGACATTAATCGAAATGGGATTATTTATTTAATTTCAGGGTCACCACTTGGAAAAATTTATGGTGTCCCAAGTCATCGATTTATTTTAAATCCCAAATCGAGGAAAATGATTAAATTTGGCTCGTGAACACAGAAGACCGGATAAGAAATTTTATTAACTCGGGAGAAGATGTAGGCATTTTCGAGTTTTGTGGTTTTAACACGGTCACTCAACTATTATTAATTGGCCTAATTATCTAATTTATTACATATTTTAAACCTTATGTGTATTTTTTAAATTTATAACCGCTTTTATTTATTTATGGAGTTATTTTTGAACAAGTCACGATTGTCGTACACTTGTCGTTTTGGTACACATTGCAAACCGCGTCACATGAGATGCATTCGTAGTTTACAACATGTTTATTATAATATTGTTTTAAAGTTAGGGTCGGGTAACATAAATACACACCCAAATTTGGATTTATGTATCGTAACTATGCAATGGGAATCGTACCCATAGTCATGAGGATTTATTTATTAATCGCACCTAAAGCAAGCTACGAGGTTTATGAATTATTTTACTAAACTACTTTGAGATTATGCATGAAAGGCATGTGATTATGGAGCACCTTCGCCAAAAGAGATTGCATGCTCGTATCCTTTTAACTTTTCATATTATTTAAACCGAACCCATTCCTAAAGCATGTAATTTAGCTCGATCTTTTCCCAATTCCCCATGGCCAAATTCAGGCAATAATTGTTCAAAACGAATTCATACTAAGCACGACAAATGAAATATCAGGCATACAAACATCTAAAACACAAGAGATACCAAAGATGGAATAAACAAAAGAGTGAATAAAATATGATATTGGCCCCTCACGACTTCAAATCCAAACTGTCTTGCACAAAACATAAGTTCACGAGAATCATTTTTTAATACGTTCACGAGAGTATGAAAACGTGAGAATAGCACTTAACTGAATATATACATCTTAAGTCATTTTGGCAAACTGAATTAGGAGATACCTAACAAAAGATTAAACCTCAACTACAAACAAACTGAATATTCAAGATAACATCTTTTTTTTAAAACTCAGTGAAGCATTCCTAAACTTAGAAAATTATAGTTTTCATTCACCACCACAATCGAAAAAACCCACGGATTCCAATTGAAAAAGCAACAACAACAACAACAATTGTAGAGATTTCATGTTAAATGAAATCTAAACCAAAGCTCAATATCATATTTTATATCACAAAATTAAAGAAGTAATAAAAGAATGAAAAGATGGACCTTTCGACAAACTCGACAGACTAGAAAATTGAAATGGGCAACAGAAATACTGCGGCAAACCTCAAACATCGACCAACAACTGAAACGAACTCCAACCATCCTCAAACTTGATTGAATTCCATGGTTCGAAATCAGAAATCAGAAGAAGAGGCTAAATTTGAAACTATTTGAATCCGGAATCAGAATAGAAAAATCCTGTTCATTCCCTTCCTCCGTTTCTCTGTTACTTGCTCTGTTATCAGATCTGGTTTTTTATTTATTTTCTCATCCTCTTATGTGCATTTCAGTGTGTATGGCCGATTGTTGAAGAAGAAGCAACAAAAGGCGTCGTTGGTCAGAGCCTCAGAGGGGCAAGGCAAGCAGCTGAAGATGTAAAAGGGGTTAGGGTGGAATTCTTTTAGGCTGAAGAGGAAGATGGTCAGATGAGGGGTCGATGTTTTGTGAGAGAGAGATGGCACTGAAGGGTTTTCTTAATATTCTAAGGTTTCTGTGTTGTCCAAAAGATGAGATCGGGGGTGTTTTTGGAGAGGTCACGCCCGATGCTTGTTTGGTGTAGGGTTTTCTTATATTAGGTTGTAGTAGTATCTTTATCCGGGCGTTGCGTGGAAAATATAAAGTATCACTTGAAAAGAAAATATTATTTGGAATTAATTACTATTGAGCCTATACATTGACCATTGGAAGAAAGTATGAGCTCAGCAAGAATCAAGGTCGAGCTTTCATTTTATTATTTCTATTCTCAATATCAATAGTAGTAGCAGATGTTGTAATTATAAATAATAGTATAGAGTAATCAATAGCTCCAAAGGCTAACTCCTGACTTGGCAAATACTTAAATTGTTACTCAATAATTGGACTTAATCATTTTCATGTATGATGTATGGATATGTGAAATATGCAGTCACACTCATCACGACATTCTTCACATTTGAGCCAATGTAGGCCTTAGTAATTTCCTTCATGTTTGTCAACACTATAGAAGAGATTTTCCAGCATCAAACTACTTCTCTTCACTCTTGTAGTTTAATGCAAGCATTAGATTATCAACAGGTCCACGAATAATATTAATATGCCACAATTTCATATCACCCTATATAGATACATCACTAAACCTCCTGCCAATAAGCCGTTTTTCATATCCCATTGTAAATCACAATGATAACTGCATAATAGATCTAGTAGAAACAATATAAATACTCATGGGTTACAACACAAAACCTATGAAGTAGCATATTACATGAAAAACACACAAGTTCCATTAAAAAAATATGGATGACTCAATTACTGAAATATATGTCATTGATAAATATGAGCAAAATGATGTGTAGGATCTGAAAATCATATAACTTGTTCCTACAACGTGTTTG
This sequence comes from Nicotiana glauca, assembly GCA_026770625.1. Taxonomy (NCBI): domain Eukaryota; kingdom Viridiplantae; phylum Streptophyta; class Magnoliopsida; order Solanales; family Solanaceae; genus Nicotiana; species Nicotiana glauca. The sequence continues at coordinate 68,578 of MU787281.1, forward strand.
ATTCAAAAATCAGACTACTCTCTAGCAATGAATAAAGCTTGCATTAAGATATAATATCCTTGAAGACAAAAACAGTTCTAAAATTCTATTGACTTAGATTAATCTAAGCAACTAAAAAAACAAAAGGGTTACAGACCATAAAATTTGACATCACAAATCAGAAACGAACATCTGTATATAGGTGGTGAGAAAAGAATTTAATTAATCACACCTTATTTCTAAGAAAATTTTATGCCAAGATCGGCACAATTTTTCTTACACTAACCACAATCGCGCAAAACACCAAGATATTACTTCATAAGATGTACTTAGAAACCAAGCAAAAGACCAACAAAAGCAAAATAGTTCAATTGGAGTGAATCAAAATTACTCGATAGATATGAACCTCATCATGACTGTTATCGATGATTTCTTTCATACAACGACAATAAAAAAAAAGTTGGTATTCACAAATTACTTGATTTTATGGGGTTGATCTTCACTTTGGGGGCTAGCAGATGCAAATATCTTATAATGAGTCCATGATTTCAACAAAAGAACCTTCATTTTGGTAGTTTTGCATGAGAAACTTTCGATACTGCTAAAGCCTCCTTCATTTGCGATTCTGAAAGATGAAGCGAAGAGTCAATGGATTCCTCATTTCCTCAGTAGGCGAAAAGCAACATTCACTGGACACATGACTTTCATTTGAAGTAATTTGGCATTTGAATCCTTTCTACCACTCGCTTCACAAGGTATGACTATCAAACTTCCTAATATTTGAGGTACACCATTGTAGCTTGATATTCTCCAGTACACTGAGCCAAAAGAATTGGAAGGAATTCTATATATTATCAAAATTAATATATAATTCTTTTCAAAAAAATATAAGATTTGCACTAATCTTATAAGGCGTAAATTGAAGCCATACTGAACTTGAGAAACTACAAAAGGAAATTTACTAATAATAGGAGATGACTTCCGATTTCGGTGACACTCTAATCTAAATCAGGTAAATATTTGTCCAAGAAATTGCTTTGCCTTTGCTTCTATTCTCGACAAAAAAGGGGGCTAAACAGACTCTTCTGTATGAGTACTATAGGGTTATGAAACTTGCAAAGAGGAATATCACTCTACATCATATCTCTTCCCCACCCTTTGGTTCCTAGCCTCCATTTAGAAAGAAAATTGGCAGAAGCATGTTGAATTGCAAGAGAAGATGACAAAGGTATCCATTATTATCCGTGAATGTAGTTATCCCTACATTTAGTACATTTTTCCAACAACACATGGTTAAGAAAATGCTTTCTTATTTCTGTATCACTTAAATACATATTCAGATTTCAAAATGGTGGATAATTTCAGCAATAACAGTTACTATATTAGTCGAATTATTAAAGTTTCATATCAAAGGGCCTTACATAAAAGACCAATTGGTATAACGGTATAAAAATAATGGGACATCCCACCCCAATTGGTTATTATAGGAAGAAACCAGCGATAAAATTGAAGTGCTAAAGGTAGTTAGATATATGATCATCAACACCACTTACAAATAAGTCATGACGCCATACTATTATTCTAACGTTGCCGGAGAGAAACAAAATTTTATTAGTTAGAGCAAATGACATAAACTCTAAACTAAGTAAAAAGAATATCAATATAAAAAGAAGTTAAAGTTACCTGTCCATGAGCCTTTGATGATATGGCGTGGCTTCATCTACTAATGGTATATCGCTATTGATTTTAGGACCATGAAAGCAAGGATCAGAGTTGAAAGCAATTCTAGTTGTTCAGAAGTTAATGGCATAGAAACTAAAACAGGAAAGGCAAAAATGGATGCTTGAGAATTATCTACTTCGGCATCTCAAACAGCATAAAAGAATAAAGAATAACGTATTGAAAGAAGTGCCCAAACTATTAAAAGGGCCCAAACATCAACCCCTCAACCCGGCACTTCTATGGGGATCAAGGAAATTTCCTATAAGTTTTAGCAAGAACTTTAGGAATACGGGAAAATATTGACTTTTCTATAATTTATACATAATTGTTAATCCTACTTTCAGAAACAGAAATATTGCAGAAAAGTGAAACTTTAAACTATGTATAATTTGAATATGATACCTTTTAATCCTGTAAAATCAATTTTATGAAATATTGTATTTCAGGTTGAATCGATACGGGATTTTCCACATTGGAACGACTCTAACTTTGTAATTCCATTACATCAAATTGCTTGAATTTTTTTTGATTTCATGAACTTGTGTACCAGATTTATAAAGCTGTTGTAGTAATCAATTTGATATAGTGAGTAGATAAAATTGGGATTTGAAAGAATAAATTCATAAATCAATGGGTTATGGAGGTTTAGGTAAAATACGGTTTGTTGGTGGAAGCCCATGTTTGGAGCACGATCTTGGGTTCATCCCCCGACTCTTTTTTTTTTCCTTTTTCTTTATAACAATAATTTGTAATTTGGGTGTGGAACTCTTTATTAACAAACTGTCCAAAAAAGTGGGAGGATAACTGCCAAACGTGGGAGGAAATATACAATTCTTTTGAAATTCGCATGTTGCAATTTTATTTCCATGATTTGTATTTTAATTTAATTTTAAATGTTCCAAGTTTATTTCCATGATTTGTATTTTAATTTAATTTTAAACTCCAACTATATTGAAAATTTATCCTAAAATTTGACATGTGTTGAATTGTGGGTAATCCACTTGGCATCCTCTCATAGTTTTGCTTTTGTTCTTATATATAGATAGATTCTACTGTTTCCTTTAATAACATAAATTGATAAATTTTACTATTAAAAATTTAGTGCTTACCATTTGTGTTCTATGGAAGAATGTCCTCTACGTTGCTTCTCTGTTAACCGGATGTGATTGTATTGTCGTTAAAGTTCTTTCCTTTTTAGGATTGTCTCTATGCCTTATTATAGGAGTAATATGGATCGTTACAGTAATATCCTTTCTTACTTTCAATAACTTAGTTAATTTGCAATCTTATGAGTGATGGTCTTTAATGTAATAGACAATAAGAACTGAATATTATGCTTCCCCACAACAAATTCCATACTATGGGAACCTCGCAAAAATCTCAAATTGGTTTAGGAAATAATTAATTATGAACATCCGTGGTTTGTTTTAGTTGAATACTTTCTTTTGAAATAATTTGAGGCGTGCCGTGCCAAATAAAATCTCAAATGCATGACTCTCGTTTTAACTAATGTTGTTTTAAATACTTAGAATTCGGGACGTGCCGTTTAGCGAATTTTCATGGCCTCCCGCAAAGTTAATAACACAATTAGTCGCTTTAGGCGCGTTCTTTAATAATCTTACCATCCTAAACTCGGGTGCACATTTATGTGACCTAAATCCAAATCCCAACGAAGTTGAAATGTGTAGAAAACCACGGGTGCATTTATGTGACGTGGTTCGAGACGCGTTTTCGCGACGTTATAATTCTCTTTAAAATAATAAATAAAAGTGGTTAAAAGTTAAAATTTGCTCATAGGCTCATAAATGTTTAAAATTAGATAATTAAGCCGAATATGACAGTTGAGCGACCGTGCTAGAACCACGGAACCCGAGAATACCTAACACCTTCTCCCGGGTTAACAGAATTCCTTACTCGAATTTCTGATTCGCGGACTGTTAAACAGAGTCAATCTTTTCCTCGATTCGGGATTCAACTGGTGACTTGGGACACCATAAATCTCTCAAGTGGCGACTCTGAATCTTTTAAATAAATTCCGTTTCGATTGTCACTTCAAGTTGGAAATAACTCCTCTTTATTACACCCTTACGGGGGTATAGTGACAAAGGAGGTGTGACAGCTCTGGCTGTGTATTGTTGGGGTTGACCCACTGGGAGGGATTTTCCGGAGCTTTGGCTGGAATAAGAGTGACGTAACCAGCAGCTTTGAGTCTCTCATATAGCTGGTCAATTGGTTCTGCGATGGCTGTGTATTGTCTGGGAGGTTTACGGTCAAAATTTGGTCTGGGTCTTTGAAAATTTTGACGGGTGGGTGGTGTTTGGTAGTGAGAGGGTTGAGCGCTATAAGCTTGGTAAACAGGTACTGATTGAGAGTATCTGGGTGAGGTGGGTGTGAGCACGTGATTTTTTCCCTAAGCAAATTATTCCCAAAATCTAAGCAAAATAATTTTTAAATTTTTACTAAATAATTTGTGGCATTTTTTAGGTTAATTACTTGCATAGTAATTCATAAAAATATATACAAAATATACAGGAATATTAGGATTTTAATTTTACAATTTTTAATACATTTTGGGGAACAAATTAAAGAAAAATCAAATAGCATTTTTAAATGGAAAATACCATAAAAAATAGAAATTAATTACTTTTAAAATTAGCAAAAAATCAGAAAAATAGAAGAAAAAGAAAAATACAAGAAAGAAAATATGAAAAGAAATAAAATGCAAAAGGAAAATACAAAAAATATATAAAAGAAATAAATACAAAATACAAAAGAAAAAAGAAGAAAATACAAAATACAAAGTATAAAAGTGGGCTGATACAATAATTATAAAAAATACATTAGCCCAAATTGGAAATACATTAGCCCAAATTGGTCCAGGCCCAAAATTACATCACCCGCCTGTTTGAGACCAAAACCAAACGACACCGTTTTAAAACAATTAATCTGAACCGTTGAAATCCTTGATCAAACGGCCAGAAATGCTGGCCATCTACTAAATCAAACGACGACGTTTTAAACGTCAGATCTTGACCGTTCATTTATCTAATCTAACGGATAGAAATGAACCGTTACTAATCTAAACGGTGTCGTGTAGGTAACAACAAATCTCATCCGTTCATTAGCTTTCATCCAACGGTTCTGGTTCAATGAACCCCTTTTAATATACCTAATATACTAAACCCTAAAATCATTTTCATCATCCCTTCTTCATCATCTACCCTAGCCGCCTTCTTTCCCCCCTTCCTCTCTCAACCACCCGCCGGAACCCTACCGGCGGGAAATACAAACAGTTCCGATGAAGCCACCATTAACACCCCTTGAAGGTCTCAACCTCCTCTTTCACCCCCCATAACTGGTTTTCTTCAAAACCAACCAGAACTCCTCGAATATTCGTCCAAGTGTCGCCGGAACCCTACTCCGGCGAACACGAGTTATGATTCAGAATCCACCCTTAACACCATAGGATCTCCTTTGTCTCCTCTTTCCACCCCTCTGAGTCTTTTCCTTCGAATAAACCCAGAACTCGTCGAATATCAACTTGAGTGTCGCCGGAACCCACGCCGACGAACACTTTTGCTTCAAAGCCACCCTATGACATCCCTAGAACACCTAGCCCTAAATCTAAAGAGTCTTTTCGCTAAAAAAGACTCAAAGGTCTTCCTGAGGTTAAAAGTCTCAAGAAAATGATATCCAGAGATTCAAAAGGCCTGGAAAATCAAGAAAACGAAGAAAAGAAAAGAACAGAAGAAAGAAAGAGAGAAAAGAAAATAAAGAAGAAAAGAAAGTAAAAAGCTAAGTATCTGATTTTTTTTTTTTATTTGATTTACTTTTGCCTGTGTTTGCATGTCTACGATCTACTTTCTGTGGTTAATTCTTGATAAAATGACATAATCTTAGGCTTTGATTGCTATTCATACTGTTACATTTAGATTTTTAGGGTTTTGGTTGTTAAAAACTTGATTAGTAGCTAAGGTCTTCTGTTAATTGGATTCTGTATCTGTTTAAGTGATCTTCTGAATCTCATTAACTGATTACTTGGTTCTGATTTGGTTATACTTGTTAAATTGACGATTATTTGATTAATTTTGTTAATTAATTAAGATTTTCAACCCTGATTTTAGAAGTAATTTTTGGATATCTGATTAATTAGGGTTAATGGGTAATATGGGGGTTAAAAGGTGAATAAGACAAGAAGGCAGGGTTAATTAGAGGAATGGCAATAGGTTCGATGTAATAATTTTAAGGGGATAGGGGTATATTTGGGAATCCAGTGTGGTTTATTGGTAAATATTTGAAGGGTGAAGGGTATTTTAGACAGAATAAAAGGGTAAAACAATAATACTCTTAAAGAGGTAGGGTTAAAAGTGTAAAAGCTAAGGGTAGGAACCTTCTAGATTGGGGAAAAGGGTAACACGGCATAAGTATAGGGGAAAAAGAGACAATTAAATAAAAAGAACAGGGGTTTAGTTACAATAAATAAGGGACTAAGGGACAATTTCAGCATTTGAAATTCCCTCCCTTTTTCAAATCTATAAATAGGCTACATTAGCCTTCATTGAACAGGTTTTTGAAGTTTGAAAGTTAGAAAGCCTTAAGCAAAAATCTGAAACCCTTCTGTTTTTTTTTGCAACTATAATTCGAGTATTCTCTTCATCTCAAAACTAAAAATCCAAAAGTATTGTTGTTTCACTGATCCTACAAGTAGTTTCAAGTCTGTTTTTCTTCTATTTGGACTTTGGTGATTGAATTACTATTGGATCGATGCTGTTTTTTTGGGTTGAAGGGATTATTTGTGGTCTGGTCTTGCTTCTGTTGGGTTTTTTCTACTGGATTGCCTTCCTTTTGGTTTGGATTTGGTTGCTGGACTGTTCTGATCACTTTGTGAGCTGTTGTTGATTGCTGATTCCTTACTCTTACCTAGATCTCATCAGTTTCCTTTCCTTTCAAGGTACTATTTCTATCGACTGAAGCTGTAACTGTGATATCGAAGGGAATGAATGAAGTTTAGATGATTATTCCATATTCTGTGATTTCTATATCAAATTAACTATGTGTATTCGTTAGGATTAGTTGTGGAAATGTAATAATAAGGACTGGACTGTTAAATCTAATTGATATTAACTTCAGTTTTTCTAGAAATAGTTCTATGTGGCTAATCGAGAAAATAGGATAGTATAATAATAGTTTTATGTTGCAATTTGTTCATAATAGATTGATAATATAGTGATGTTTTATCCAAACACTGAAGTTAGTTTAGTAGTTAGAAATTGTTCCTACAAATGCATACTCAAAAATTTGATAAGCAATATAGATTGGTACAATAAATGTTTTGCATTTATTAATTGTAACGTGTTAGCTGTTATAAAGTTTTATACTGTAAAACAGTAGTTTAAATTCTCGTCTTCTATGAACTAGCTTTTAATAAGCTGATAAATCCGTAGTTCAAACATTTAGTTTATGGTTATCAATGAAGTGTCTGAACTTTTGTAAGTTAAAAAACATATTATACAGATCAGTGTTATAATGTTAGTTTTAAATTGAATTAGTAACTGACAAAATTAGCAAGCATTCAAATAAATGAACTTTTTTTTTTCTGATAGTTGATTGTATAAGTTAGTTTTTTTTTTAGGTCAGTCATTAACAAAAAAAGAAGAACAGCCTTAAGCTCTGCGTTAATTCTGAAATAAATTTATTAATAACAGATTTGAAATTCAATAGATATGTTTCAATAATCCTTGGGCCTGGCTGTATCAATACGTGTTTCAGGATTTGGGCGAAAATTGACTTAATCAGTCATGAACCGTTTGGCCACAAGGTTAGCATATGGGCTGTGATAAAGCCCAGAAATAACTAAAAGCCTGGGCTTATATGAGCTATTGGCCCCAATTATAATAATTATTAGGCAATGTATAAATAATTTAGGATATCTCTTTCATGATTAGAGACACGTAGAAAATTTAGTACTTTAGACATGACCTTAAATAAAAAATGTGATGGGCCTCGCCGCATTAAAAACACAAATTGCGGGGCCCTCAAATAATCGCTATAAAAAAATTTTAGATTTGGAAGGACCGTTTAGCAAACTTCACGGACTTTCCCAAAGTTAACAAGACGTAGATACTATAGGCACGATTATAATAATATTACCTTCTTAATACGGATGCACATTTATGTGATCCAAATTCAAGTCTCAACGAAGTCGAAATGTGTTGAAAGCTACAGGCGTACTGGTATGGCGTGGCCAAAAATACATTTTTACGACGTTGTAATTCTTTGAATAATAAAGCGAAATATTAAATGCACGTAGAAACGGAACATATGAAATCAGATAAAAATAAATACAACAGTTGAGCGACCGTGCTAGAACTACAGAATTCGGGAGTGCCTAACACCTTCTCCCGGATTAATAGAATTCCTTATCCGGATTTCTAGTTCGCAAACTGTAACAGAGTCAAAACTTTCCTCGGTTCGGGATTAATCCGGTGACTTGGGACACCATTATTCTCCCAAGTGGCGACTCTGAAATTAAATAAATAAATTCCATTCCGACTGTCCTTAAATTGGAAAAAACTCCTTCCTTTTTATTATATCCCTTCACGCGGTGTAGAAAATAGGCTCCCGCAGCGGGAAAAAGGAGGTGTGACAGCTCTGGCGACTCTGCTGGGGAATAGAAACCCAGAATTTCGATTCAGGGTTTAAGAATTCGAGCTCGGAATAATTGATGTATTTGCTTATATCTGATTTCCCTATATGTTCTTGATTAATGTGCTAAATGTTTACTGCTTTGATATTATTTGAACTGTATATAAATTGTGCCGAAAACCCTTCTCTTCTTACCTCCGGGGATGTGCTTACTGGTTGAGACTCCCCATTCTGTTAATGTCATATCCAAAATAAGAAAAGAGGCCGGACAAGTTACTAAGCCGGACGATCCCGCGGGTCCCCGGTACGTAGCCCCCTCCTCGACTCGAGTTGTCCGCTCGGGTACACAGTCTAGAACAAAATAACCCGGTTTTGAACCTAGAAATAAGATGTTTATTTGCATCATATCTGACTTAGGGGACTCAACACAGGGGTTGGGTCCGTCTAGGACAGGTAACCCAAATATGAAAAGGCCATCATGATTATATGTTACATTTATTTGTCTCGAGCCATCATGTTGACCGGTTAGGGAAAAAGAATTGAGTGAAAAGAAAAGAGAAAATAACAATTGTTGATATTCAAATGCGGTCAAAATTCTGTCGAAATTTGGTGGATTTATACATAAGAAAATTATTGATTTTAGAAATTTTGTTTGGGTTATGGAAATAAATAAAATTTTGTTATTTTATTCTCAAAATTAGAAAATATAATTAGATTTGCCAATAAAAAAAATTTAGAAAATCTTGTCATTAAAAATAGTTGGGATAATTCCATTTTGTCGAAAATCAAAAATGATTTGCCTAAAAAATAATTTGACCGAACTACGCCGGTTTGATTCTCGTCTTTCGGGGCGTGATACGTAGGCAACCCTTAAACGGGTCCAACCACACTTTTTGCAAAAAAAAAAAAAAAAAACAGCCAAAAAATGTCAAATTTTT